>CAEGAE010029877.1:0-85445 GCA_903067095.1 Girardinus metallicus | reverse complement strand
CCTGTGATGTTACGGCAACTGGTCCAGGATTTACTCCATCTCTCTTGTGTTGGCTGCTGGAATAGGCGTCAGCCCTCTCACAACCCTGATGGAGGAGGTACAGAAAATGCATGGATGGAATGTAATAATTATATGGGTTAAGGACTGTTATTCATATTACTTACATAGAAATAAATGTAGTTTCAGATTGAATAGCAATAGACAGTTGTAATTTATTTGCATAAAAGAGGATCTAGAGACGTACAAAACCCACTCCGACTCACTAACACACTCTATGGCTGTAGTTGTTGAATTGATGTTTATGAAAGAGATTTGTAGGGGTTTTTTATGGCTAATTTGTTCTCTCCAAGTTCCTCCTCCCTAAGTTTGGCATTGAAAGATCTAACTGGAAAGAAAATTAGCTTTCTGTAAGATTTACAGATTCACTGGCCTCAGCCCATGGAGCAATAAACAGTGATGCTATTGCATAAAGTTTATGAGTTCACATTCATTCACAAAAAGGAAAGAAATTACTGTACTTTCATTAAGAATCCTGTTAGGAAAGACTGATGTTGTGAGGTTTCTTGATTTTAATGGTTCAATGTAAATTGAAATTTAACTGCTCCCCTCTGGTGACCGAGGATCAGTTTCTCAAACTCGGGCTTTGGGGGTTTCCAGTACACGGAAATGTATCAACTTTATTCCAATCAGTCTGACACTGAGAGGGCTGATCACTTAAGCCAAAATTTATTCAGAAAATTGGAAAATCTGGATTAATTTAACAAGTGGTGTTCAAGCTTTGTGCCACACAGATCAAAATTGGGAAGATTAAAGTACTATAAGGAAACAAACAAAAAACAATAATCTTAAAGTGGGAGGATTTTGTAAAATCAACTTTTTGGAGCTTTAAATCATGTTATAATGTTAATCCTTCTTCAAAACCATAGCTGGAGGGTCGCTTTGATTCTTTCATGCACGTTTGAGAAATCCTTGAGTCTCCCGTGGCAACCATGCAGCGTGCCGAGCGCTTGGTCAGACCGAGTGCCGCCTTCGAGGCTAAAGCTGCAGAGCACACCCTCCCTCGAGACTCCCCGCACTCAGCTCCTGCAGACTAGCCAGCAGCAATTAGCAAACAACTGGTGGAACTGCGCATCTTCTCAGCGAAATGCTGGCAAAAATATTGCTAAAGGGTCAATAATAGAGTGCTGCTGTTGTGAAAGCAGAGTGCCAGATGGAGCTGAAGTTCCGTAAAGAGACAGGTGTTAAATTACAAAGTCAATTTTCTTTTTGTAGGCATTTCTGATTTTTACAGCTTTTTTATAACTGAAGGTAGCATAGTTGCTCGGCTGTGCAGTAAAATGTTTCCATGTGGCTGGAAAACATAAATTAAATTTTAAAAAGGAATATGAATTTTAATGTCGGGATTTTTTTCTATTTGCTCAACGTTTTATGAAAAGAGCAGTCAAATTTCCATAGACAAAAGGCTTTTAAACCGTTGCAGATCATTTGTCATTTGTTTTCGGTTTTGTTGACCATCTCTATCTGATTTGTGGTCGGGGACCACAAACAGTTATTATAAGGCCACCAATGGCCCCAATTCGGTACTTTGAACTGAATCAACTACAGCAGTGGCAGTTTTGACATGTGCCATATGTACAGTGACTTAACTGACCAGATGAACTTTAAAAGCAACCAGAAGAAAAAAAAAAACAAAAAACATCTCTATCTTCTTCCTCTATCACTTCAGTCGCCTCTTCTGTCTTCACCGTGCAACCGACATTCTTCTCTTAATTTCCAGCCTCTTGTTTTTCTCCTCACCTGGGTCTCTTGAGTGACAGCGGTCCGCAGAAACATCGGGTAATCTGTCTGGGTCAACGCGCCGAGCTATGCAGAGGCTCACACGGAGGCCAGACTAATCACCTTTCGGATCAGCATTCACAGAGTGGGCTGCACCTTTTATCCCAAACCAAAGTCAACAAGGGCAGGATTCTTGGGAGGCATTGCTGAGATTCTTGAAAGCAAAAAAAAAAAAAAAAAAAAAAAAAAGCAAGCGATGAAAGGAGAAGCCTCCGACTCCTTCCTATCAAGATCAAGAGATAAAAACTTGACAATTATGCTAAAACGCTTTGTTTAAACGTTTCCTAAGTGACATATTTGAATACAGACTTCAGAAACAAAAAAAAGTGGTGTTTGGAAGGATACCTCAAAACGGCATTAACTACCTTTTGCTTGCTCTTCTTCTTCTTCTTTTCTTCTTCTGTTTTCTCTTCCAACTCACACATAGATGACCCGGGGTAATTAATAACTCCTTTAAATAGATGCTGTTTGCACAGATGTACTTTCTTCCCCAGGACTGACTGCTCGTTTTGCAGATGCTATTTCCTCTCCGCTATCCGCCTGAGATATCTCATGCTGTGTAAACACCGACGCTCGCCGAACATGCCAAACCCAGCGGCGCTTCTGAATGAGTCTGAATGTGTGTAGAAGGCAACGCAGTCACACACTGCGCTTTTTGTTGACAATATGCTCAGTTTAAGGGGAGAAAATGAGATTATCGTTATTATACTTCTTTTTTTTTTTTTTTTTTTTTTTTTTTAAGAAACTGAGCTTAAAACAAAGCAAAAACAAGAAAACAAAGATGAGGCTGAGCAGTGGAGAGAAAGCTGAAAGTGGTGGCAGAACTAGGGTGGGATTGGAGACGTTTTGGCCAGAGATGTCAGAAAGGAATCAGTGAATAACTTGGCTTGTTTCTTTGCGGTGAGAACAGCATGGGCTGGAGGCTGAAGCCAGAGCCCACAATGTCTAGCCTGGAAGGTTCTCTCATTAGTGAAGATGGAGTGTGCAACCTCCTGGGAACTGCAGAGCTCATGAGAGCGCTGGGAACACTCGGAGCATTTCATCTCAGGTATAAATTAATGGCTCGCTCGTCATGGCTCTCTCTCTCTCTCTCTCTCTCATCTTCAGTTTCCATCGCTGGCGTTTACACCCCACGCCTCGTTGTTGTCCCGTTTCGAGAATGCGTCGGGGAATATCCAGCGAGACGTCGGGCCTGTGAGCTGCTGCTGCTGCTGCTGCTGCTGCTGCTGCCTCCAGTACAAGAAACGTCGCGCCTTTTGAAGAAGTGCAAGCGGCATGCCAGTGTTTCTTGTTCAAACATCGGCCTTTGTAACTCCGGCGGAGCCGAGCTGAGCCGGTTGGCAGGAGCATGACAGAATACAGAGGCAGCAGCAGCGGAGGAAAGCAAGAAGAAAAGGGATCGGGAGGTCCAGAGCAACAGTGTGGGGGTCCCCCGCCGGCGTAAGGCTCAACGAACCGTCTGTGGCAAGGCTTCAGAGGCGGGCCTAAATATTGGAGGGAAAAAATAAAAAATAAAAAAATATATATTTGAACCTGTGTACTCAGCCGTAAACTATAAACCATCAGGAGCCTTAACAAGAGCCATGCACATGTAATTGTAACAATCAAAAAGTCATTTGGATATGCTCGCAGAAGGGGTTTTTCCTATAACTCCCCTGTCAAACAGCTCCAACTGCAGGCCACACATCCCCTCTGTACCCAACTTTAAAGAATCATAGGAAGCACTTTTCGAAGCAATGCCCATTTATTTAAGAATAACGAGAAAATGCAAGGCTTAGCGAGTGAATTGAACTTGCTGAACGACAATGAAGACGTCTAATGTCTTTGAGATGCCTCAGTCTTCACTGAAGCTGTGCTCAAGCATGTGTGAGGATCGCAAGTGGTTATGGTCAAAAAATATCTCCAGAAATACTTTTGTATTATTAGTGCATGGCTGTGAAAGGGACTTGAGGGTTTATTCGCAGCAGAGATGCCACGTGTCTTTGTGATTGAGTTCAGAATGAAATCGTCAGAATGTTGCACCAGACAGAGATGTACGAACGTTTATTTTCCCCACATGGTAATTAAAGCAGCCATGACCAACCAAAACCTTTAGAAAATATCACTTTGCAGGGGACTGCATAGCAAAAAACAGAAGAGAACTGAAAAATTAGAATTTTTTTTTTGTTCCCAATAATAATCATTTAGGAAGACATAGTATCAGACATGGATAATTCTAAATTCAATAAAGTTAACCGTCTACGTTTCATCGGTATTAGATCTCACCCACCAGTGATGTTCTGGGTGGCATGGTAACTCCTGCAGCCATTGTATTTGCCTACATATTTTTTATTATATTTTCACTAACACTAGTTTGAGACCTTCCTGTACCAGCTGACTCACTAATTGCACACTAGAGATATTTTTGTCCAACCAAAAGATGCCGACGTCAAACTACTCAACCGAAGCGGGAGGCTAATAATGTAAAGCTAACAACTACCAGGTTTTTTGCAGTGCTTATCAATTATTTCAGACTTGTCAACTAGGTTACATTGAGAACGCCAAACAAGTTGACAATATTCAGCACACTAGTTTACTGGTGATCCACGAATGCGTCTGCTATTTGGCTAAATCTAAAAATCTACCAAGTTCTCTAGTTGAAAGCATTGTTTTCATACATCATTGTGCAACAAAATTGGGAGATGGGCAGAAAAAACTTAGAGATGGAGAAGAGGGAAAATAAAATTTAGCAATTGTTCGTAATATAAATGTTTACTTTAGGACTAAAAAAAAGACTTGATGAATTAATGTGACTGCAGGTGGTGATAATATTTTCTTTTGTCAAAAAAGCCATGTGACATCACTGCACATGTATGGACACTTTTAGGTTGTTTGCAGTTCGCACAGGGGATCGCATACAAGTCATATAATATATTTGGAAATACTGAACGATCACAAAAGAAAAACAGATTTTACTAAAAAATCTGAATTGAGCATTAAGGTTTGTGGTATGAATGTAAAGGTGTTTAAAGAAATTATAAAATTTTCAGGTTTGAGTAAAGATAACAATAAAACAAATGACAAAAAATAAGCCCTGTATGCAAAAAGTGAATAAAAAATTGACAACCAAAATGCGAACCCTTTAAAATTGCTAAACTTGGGCTAAAATAGAAGGCTCCATACTAAACGATGAACCATTTGGGAGCACTAAGAGCTTGTTCTTCTAAGGGAGCCAAGTGAAAACAACAAAATCTTGGGCGCTCCCATCACTAGAGTGTCTTATTTTGTAGCAGAAGTTGAACCTCTTCCTCTCGTGTCTGCAGAAAGCAACCGACTGTGATTTAAAGACAGGAGTTACTTCCCGTAAGGCAATAATCAGAAAACACACACCATTACTGCTTAGACTCCATATATCCAGACTCTTGAAACCTAAAATTGCCCAACTATGAAAAATGCAGAAGAAAATTCACACAGTCAAAAGGTAGTTAAACAGTGAAAATAACATCAGAATATTTCTTAAAGGTTCTAAAACATTCCAAGATCTATCGTAACGCAACAAAAAAAAAGCCGTTTCTGGAGCGTTCGAGTCCAAAAGCCGACCATTATATATTTGGCTCCCCTGAAGAAGGGTCACTCCTAATTTTAAGTGCATTTTGTGGCTTGTGAGTGTTCCTATAACATCTGCTTGTGATTGAGCGGAGGGTGCATAGTTTGGATCCCACAGGTGAGCAGCAGAGTTGTATAAAGTCTGAGCCTTCTCAATACCAGCATCCTTACACAGCTTTTAATTGTGGAGGTGGAAAAACAAACAGTCAAAAATTGAAAACTTGTTGAGCTATCAAATTTAACGACATTAAAAAAAAAAAAAAAGAAAACACTTACTTTATGGCTCAGTCACTCCACCAACACCTCACTGTTTGTGAAAATACCATTTCCGTAAATCTCTCCGTTGCTACGGCTTTTTTCTTGCCTGTCAGTCCTGAAAGGTTGGAAGTTTGTTCAATCTCAAAAAAAATCCAGCCATAACCTTTCCTGTAGCATTTACATCATGGGCTGCATGAATAAAAGACGTTTTGTGTTGAAAAACTGGTGATTAATTTTGCCCTAAGAAGCACAAATGTGTTAATTGTGGTTGCCATTAAGGCGGGACACGGCGGTGTACTTGAGTGGCAATTAATCGTCCCTCTGGAAAAGTAGTTTTCTGACATCTTTTTCGCATGCAAGAGTTTTTTAGTGGGGGTTATATGTAAAAGAGAACAAGTAAGGCTTTATTTTTATTTGAAAATAAATAGATTGATCTATTGTCCTTTACCTGTTCCACATTGGATGCTTGTGGTATTAAACACCTTTCTCAGATAATTACAAAGCACATTCAAGAGTTTATGAATTTCCATCATGCAAAAGAAAATATTGCCATCATTTAATCTTTTTTTTAAGCATACCCGATATTACACCCTGAACTGCAGTAGAATACAAAGGTATAAGCTGCAGATAATTAAGTAAAAAGAAAAAAAACTCCAGCAAAAGCTCATAGTAGAACCACAAAAGGAGTCTTTATTCAAAGTAGCCTGAGTCAGAATGAAGGGATCAAAGGTGCCACAACAATTATGGCATTTGACTCATAAGTTAGTAATTGGAAAATAAAGCTCTGCCTATTTTTATTTTTTTTTTTAAATCTGAAACCACAAATTTCTTTTGTCCCATCAGTATTTTGCCTGCATTTTCCAAGGTGTGAGAATGTAATGAGGCACCCACAAATTAAACAACTGCTTACCTAATTCACAATTTGGGTTTTATCTTTAGAACTAATGCCTCTTCACTGAACAGATCAAGTTCTAGCTCGATCAAAATAACATAATATAAATGTCATTCCTGGATGTAAAAATTAACCTGTGACAGTTGAAACATGCCTTTTTAGGTCCCTCCATGCAAATGAGATGTATTATACATCTCAGTGGGGTTTTAAATAAAGGGAATGAATTGAAGATATAGGCTGCTTATAACTAGTCAAGAAAAGAATTGTTTAAAAATGATCAAAAACTAATTCTTCAACATTCTGAAGGGTTCTGTTCTTTTCGACAACTCAACAGATATTAGTCACATGCTCACCGGATGACGACCTCAACGAGCGTGACACTTCCTGAATCAGTAAGCCAGCCTCTGGTTCACACTGATTCACATCAGATGTGTGTATCCTAGTTCTGCTGTTCACACACGGGCCTTATGCATGGAACACCCTGATAAATCAAGGGCTCTGATCTCTTAGCCAGGAATTTTAGACTGCCTGAGCCACACCATTCAGATCTGTGAAATAGGAAAACAGCGGCTCCATGCACCAAGAATTCAAGGAACGGCGCTGCAGCCCTTTAGTTTTTTTTTTTTGTTTTTTTTCTGAGATGAACAAAAGAGGAGGGGGGGACACAGGAAATGAAGATATTTTATAATTCCAAAGAAGTGAAATAATTGACTTCCAACCACGGTAGACCACACATAAAACACTTACATATGTTTTGCCACGTGCAGAAATAGAAAAAAAAGAGAACACAATACAAGCAGCTGCAAAGTTGAAAAAGGGGATAGATGTTTCTTACAAAGACATACAGTCACAATACATTACGCTGTGAATGGAAGAGAAAGGTAAAGTTTAATGCAATGTCAGCGATTCTTTGAGATCTTTGCTCCATGCAGTTGTTTCAGGAGAGCTGTAAAATGCAAGGTGTGTAGAAAAATGTGTAAAATTAAACTGTATATACATCAGGAGAAAGAGCTCAAAGTATGGCCTTTATTTCATCTGAGCATCATTAGTTACCATGGAGTCCAAGAGTCTTACGAGTGAAGTTTAAAATGCAGTCAAATTTTCAACTTTGGGTGCTGAGTTTGCATGTTCTGTCTGTGTGGTATTCCATCCATTGGTCTGAGTCACACAATCAAAGAACGTGAATGAGCTTTGAGCTAATGGTTTCAAATTATTCTTGCTACTGTTGCAACTTTAAGCCAAGAATATGACCACTGCTGCCTGAGTAGTTTACCAGAACCATGATGAGCCCGACTAGTCTTTTTTGTTTTTCTTTTTTTGTATTTATTCTTTAGACTTACGACAACGGACTTTGGCTCAATCAAAACAAACACACTCATGATCAGGACTGAAAAATGATGCAAAAATGACGTCCAGATATGAAGATCTAGAAGGACGATTATGGTGATTATGAGTGACGATCAACAGGAAAACATCTCGCCCATCTACCAGTTGGATACCCTCACACCAGGTAAATAATGTGCGACTGTGCGGTTACCTGAGGGGCAGGAAAAGTTGAACACCTGTGCCAAAGCACAAAACATTGACTTTGGCTCTTACACTGACAACAAGACGTGAGGAGAGTACCAAAACTTGATTGAGGTTTCAATTTCTTCTCTCACAGTTTACATAAGATTCAGTTCAACAATTATTAGTACGAATCAACTCAAAAATAAAAAAAAAAGTCTCTAAAGTACACTTAGAATTGCTTGCTATCGCTAAGAATGAATGAACCAATTACATGTCAGCAACTCACAGAAGTGTCTTGTTAATGTCAACAGTCAAGCAGACTAACCAGAGTTCACCAAAACTCACATTTCTGATCAACTTTAAAGCACAACTCTACTGCTTGCAAATGTTCTTGGCTAAGTTAGAGTAAAATAAGTTTCATAAAGCTTCATCGAAGTAGAAGGGATCCAAAAATATGAAAAGTGTACCCTGGGCAGACTCACACTTGTTTCTAAGGCATCTTCAGTTCTGCTAAGTTAATGACAAAACCAAAGGTGTCCATATATAGGCTGATGTTTCCATAGCAACCTCATTTAGAGCGTCTGTGTCTGTATGCAGAAATATGAAAGGAGACAACCAAGGCACAGTCACCCAAGTGGAATTTGCAGGGAAATGAGGTAAAAGTATAATCTAGCATCCCAGATCAAAAGCTATTAAAACAGAATTTGACATCATAATTCAAGACAAGCCAATGGTTATATTATAGGCTCCATTTTTATTTATTTTTTTTTTGTTAGTGGTATGGGCTTGAATTTCTGCATTTTGCTTCAATGATAAAAAAAAAAACAAACAAACAAAAAAAACACTTTAATTTGTCAAACTTCAAGTCACCTTCTACTGCCAGGATCTTTAAAGTGAAAAAAAAAAAAAAAAAAAAAGGTCTTATCGCTGATTTGAAATGAAATAGAAACAGTTTAGGTGCCAAATACACATTAATTTTCCTGAGTCCTGCATGACTTCTCCTTCACAAAGGAAAATAATAACCATGTGAGAGATTCTAAAGGCTGACAGCTGAGCTTGTACGTATCAGCCAGCAACTAATTTGAACTCCGCAGACTCAAAAGAACTCGGATTGTGTTGATTCTCTCGAAGCCAAGTCCCAACAGAGTGAAACAGAACTGTCATGGTAAGAAGTCCTTACCCTTCCTGCAGGTTTAATATTACAAAAGCACATTTAAAGGCTGAGGTCCAAACTACCCCCCTACCCCCTTTATTTTCATGCTTGTCAAGTCACGGTAAAAGACCAATAGCTGAAGAAAAAATGTTTGCCATTTGAGCAGATCCTTTCTTCACATCATGAGAGGGAGCTGGATGCTCAACAAACAGCAGCTCTTTGGAAAGCAGGAGAAAACTTTTCCAAGCATGTCCGATTTCACCGACACACAAGTCTCCACCTCACATTCAGTAACAGGTAGGGAGATGGAAAGTTGAAGACAGGAAAAGAGCTGGTTGGATCTGAAGGACATTGAGAAAAAAAAAATTGCAAGGTTCATTGAGAGGACTCTTTGCTTGAGCTAAATTGAACTTCTTTGTGATAGAAAACAGAAGAGACCTTTCACTTTGCCCGATAGTGCAATACTATACTTATCTTTGTACCTCGTTTTTGTAGAATCATAAAACTGTTTTATTGGAAAAACTGAATCTGCTATCTAAATCCCAACACTTGGAGTTTTGTTTTTTTTTTCACAAAAACTGCAAGAAATTATGGAAATCTGTCTAAATTTAACAACAATCAAGAAAGTTGTTCCAAAAATGACAGCTGCGCTTACCGCCTTTGTAAAATAAATACATATGTTTCTATATATTCAAGATTGTGTGCATGTTTTCTCTGAATGGTCATTGTAATTATGGTTATTTTACATTTGCGATGTCGGTTTTGTTAAGTATTAGTCATTCTGTTTAGTAAGATAATCCCTCCTTGGATCATGGTTTCTTTAGTATTTTGGATCATTTTTGGTTATTTCATTGAAGGCATTTCTAGAAACATTTATTTGTTTTGGAGAACTTTTAGAAACAGAAAATAGAAAAGAGAGATCAATTTGGAAAACAATCACTTGGACGAGACGCAACACACGTACAAAAACAACTAGCCGTGTGAGATGAGCTCTTAAAAAATAAGGCCTTTTTAGTGAGGTGTGGCTCGAGACCGGATTTCGCCAAGAAGTGATCGGCTTAACTGTAGAAAAGTTCAAAAACAGAAAATGGACTGACACACTTCATAAATTAGGCAGAATAGCAGTGAGGCAGGCATGAACAAACTGAAGTGAACAAAAATACACCAACTGTACTATGCACACACACACACACACACGCACACACACACACTGGTGTGGGCACATTCGACTGCCAAGCCAGGTGTACCCACTCAAGAGATAAATAGACCATAGACCACATTTTATTGGCCCTGAAAACAAATGTAAGAGCTGAACCTTCATGTGGAAAATATCTCCCTGCTCAGAGGCAGAAAATAACATGCTAAGCATTAAATCATTACTGAAACAATGTCTATTTTTTTATTTGAGATCTGTGAATAATAAGTCTGAGTATGTGCATGAGGGGTCCCGTATAACCAGTAAGTTTATATGCCATTACGCTGCACGAGCCAAAATTGCCGCTAGCGTGAAAGAGCAGGCCTTGGATTCCAGGACTTTGGATATCCACTCTGCAGCTTTTCCCCTCAGCAGACTGAGTCACGGAGGCAACTTAGGGAATGCCAACGTGGGCAAAGAATGCCGAAAATGTGAAGGACTTGTAAAGATCGTATGAGTGCTTGCAAGAGGTGTGGCACGGTGGAGGAACGGGTAAAGTGTAATTCAGACACTAAGGGCGGCTGCAGCAAATGCATCGGCAAAAATGAAACACTCCACCTAAGATAAAAATACACTATATTGGTTTGGAAACACACTCTTCTCTAATTTTTACAATCTAATTCTGATTGCAGCGCCTTGCAAAATACCTCTTTTCCCATTTTATTTCACTCCAAAGTTAAACTTTGGGGTATTTTGTTGTCTTTCTATATGAAAAACCAGCAATACAAAATGTGTAGGAAGTAGAACATAGCATGAAAAAAATCTAAAAATCTATAGTATGTCTATGTATTAAGTCCTTTTGAATCTAAATGACATTGAGTACAAATAAAATATCGTCAGGCATTACTAATTAGTAAATAAAAGACATGTGGGTGCAATCTAATCTCAGCATAAAACCAAATGTTCTGTGAAAGCCACAGAGGTTTTCTCGAGAACACAAGGAACTCAGAACAGTTGTTGCCAAGAAAGTTAACATTTTGCCCAACCTCCAAACGCTGAAGGAAAACCAACACTGAGCATCACCCTGACTACAGTACTGCTGCTGTCAAACACAGTGGTGGTCGCATCATGCTGTGGGGATTCCATTGTTGAGTTATGGCAGGGAGATTGGTGAGAGTTTTGGGAAATTTGAAGTACCTTTTAGAGGTTGCAAAACAGCAACAATCAGAGTGGAATTGGAATTATTTACAAAGGATATCAGTGTGTTAGAATGGCCCAGTAAAAGTTCAGATGTAAAGTCAGCTGAGGAGTCATTATCACAGATGCTCTGAATGTAATCTGTTTGGGCTTAGCAAGTTTACAAAAACAAAGTGAGGGCAAAAATTCAGGCTCCTTAACAGAAGTCCTTTTCTTGTTTTTTGTTTGTGGTTTTAATGAGACAAAATGGGAATAGAGTAATATGGAATTATTGCATTGCAAGGCTTTACTGTATGTGTTTCACTGAAGAGCAATTGTCAAATATTTTTGTCGCACTGACAATTTTTTTTAACATCTCGAAAGGACTAAAATACTTAAAACAAATACTCTCAGAGCCTCCTTTTTCTGTCACCTTGACCTTTCTCAATATCTTTGTATCGTTTTCGCTCTCCTTAAGTATTTAGCAATCCACATGAACAGTCAGGCAAGTGAATGACTCTTAACCAATCACAGCATAAGTGATTTTTTTTTTTTTCCGCAAACCAGAAGCAAACAGAAAAGGAGTGAGAATTATTGTGCGTCCGACAACGTCAGCCCAAACAGCTGCCTTACTTGCTTTCTTTCATAACTGGCCATATCGTAGAAAACCAGCAGTGTTTCTTCCCAGTTCATCCTGTTCTATATTTTGACAACGCTCTCAGAACAGAAGCCTAGACATGCACCTCACCACGGCAGATTCCTGCTGTAAAGAAAAGGTGATGGAAACAGAGTGGCGGGAGCCTTTGGTCCCACTCCTAAAAAGGGAATAAGAAGGTACAGACACATTTCTCACATATTTTAGGAAAGGGCAAGGAGAGCTGAAAGTCTGTGATGGATAGCGAGATCAGGGAAGCAAGAATATATGACGATTAGTGAATAAACGTTCAAAAGAGGCTGATTGTGGTGTTTGCTTTTTAAAAGGAACAGACATTGGACAGGTTTGGCCTTAGTCGGCGTGAAGTTATAGTCCGTGACTTAAATGCCAAGTAATAAAAAGCCACATTCAACCTCGTATGTTAGCGTTAATATCATAACATTTCTTATAAATATTTCTTAATTAGCATCACAAAATCTGCGATTTTGATTACAAAAAGCTACAAAAAACAATCACAAAATCCTGGAGGGACTGCTATTTATCAATATTTTAATAGCTAAGTGGGTTTTTCTGGCCAGTTGTTTTTCTGGCACAACCAGCTCTTTGAGAGCATTCAGATTTTTGATATGGCCCAAAACGAAACTGAGTTTGACTCCTCTGCCATAGAGAATTTATGACTGGACTTGAAAAGCGCTGTCCACAGCTGATCCACATGCTGCAGCGTCCAGATATGCAAATCTGACTGAGATCCATCCACAGAAACGACGTGACATGATTGAAGCCAAAGGTGCATCCAAATGCCGACTTGAAGGGGTTGAATATTTATACAATCACTTATATATGTTACATACTTTTATTTAATTATGATTATTTTGTAGAAATCAGTTTTCACTTTGATGTTAATGGTTTTTTTTTTGTTTTTTTTTGTCAAAAAAGCCAAATCATGTTGATCGTGATTCATTTCATCAGAAGCAATAAAAAAGGGCAAAACATCCTAGGAATGAGGGCTTTCATAGGCACTATATTTTTTTCTAATATTGAAATTTGTTTGAAGCACTTAAACCCTGAAGTGTGACAAAAAATAATAACAGAAGAAATATTTAAGTGGTTATTTTCTTCACAGCCCTTCGTTTGTTTCTCCTTTTTATTTTTTTATTTTTTTTTTGGACAAGAAAGTACAGACGTTTCCAGAATCGAGCTAGAAATAATCCAGAATCAAGTTTCCATGTAGCCGTACAGGCAATTACAGCAAACATGTAAAATAACAATGTAATGTAAGTTAGGTGTGCTTTGGTTGGCAGGCAAGGAAGGAAAGGAAAATGGAATATGGCTACATGAGGAAACACTTTGCTAAAGATGGGGAATTGTTATTTATTCAGGAAATGTGTTTGCATTGTGGTTTAATGGAGAAAATAATAAGCCTTTTTTCTTTCAAAGACAAACATTGTAGTATCTCAATATTATTTACTCAGCTTTCCAAGGGAATAATATTTCTATCATAAGATACTCTGTTGGGGTTTGTGTGATCCTTTGTGTATGTCTTCAGAAAAAGAGCTATTAAAATCCAATATCGGAACAAAAGAAATGAAAATACTCTCATAAAATGATCAAGTTAATATTATACACCCGTTGCACGCTTGCATTTACTTTCAGACTTTCCACCCATGTGCAATGTACTGGTTGGCAGAACTCAAATTACTTTAAAATCAGCACTAGGAACAAATAAATACTGCATCTATTTTGATAAATGACCTACAATGTGCTGCCAAATCCATATAGTGCTGGAAACATGTACTGAGCTAATAAACAAGTTCTGTATCATGTTGTTACTTTATCCACAAACCACACGGTTTTTACATGAGACTCTAGAAGCCAACATGTTGGAAGTTGCATTTAATTTCTTTCTAGTCAGTAGTTGATATATCTCTATGTGTCAGAAAACAAACATTTTCATGAAAATGATCTCGACTGGTGTCGAACCACCCTCGTCATACATGCTGTGTTAGCATGTATCATGCTAGCATAGACAGATTTGACTACACACAGGAGAAAATGTAGCCTCAGCTACTTCTCTGACCATCATGAATTCCCAGGAATTCATGATGGTCAGAGACCACAGTCTTTCTACAGAATACAGTCAAATACAGAATCAAATCAGTTTACTCAGAAATCTAGTTTACCTGGTCAGCACAAAGTACAGCAAGATTGAGTAGAACTATAGTCAAAGGTTAGTAAAAACTGATTTAAATGATTGGAGCACATTCAAAACTGGTAGGATACTGATGTAAGAAATCAAAGGACATTCTATAGAGTCATCCTATTTCCTGAAATCATCTGTCTTCAGCAAGTACTCACAATGACAGTGGAGAGAAATTGCTAATTTTAAAAGCAAGAATGAGCTGCAATACTGAGACAAAATGAGTTACTTGTTTGTACTTTTGGCAACATTGTAAAGGTTGAAGACAAGGGTCCTTCACATGTAGGATGTTCACGTCAAAGATAATTCAAACTTTTAACAGTTCTGATCCAAAAAGACAATGTTTTTCTTGTCTAATGTCATCAGCGCAACAATGAAACACCAAATTTTAGTTTTACGAGAGTTTCCAGGCCAAGAATTTGTATCTGAAAAGATGGAAAGGGAAACAGGGAACATGCACACAAAACTTGTGTGTGTGTAACACTTTTCAAGAACCTACTGCTAGTCAAAACACTTGGACAATAAAAAAACACATTCAAGACTTTATCATAAGAGTGTCTTACAGTCAGTAAATCAAGATGGAGAAAAAGATGTGAAGGCTGTGCCTATAGAGATTCACCCATGGGCCTACAACACTGCTGCTCGAGAAGGTCATCGTGTTTCCACCTGGCTGCTCTGTAAATCCTTGACGTACATGTCTGCGTATGTATGTCTCCTCTCGGCCTCCGTTATGTACATAAAACTTTTTACACGCCATAGGCCTCCTCTTGTACTGCCCTGAGTATTATTGGAAAGTATGAGGGTGACTTTATAGCCCCGCTGGCCTGCAGAAAAGGATATACAGTGCTGCCTCACGCTGTGTAACTGGACAGTGATTGATGACAAGGCTGATGGAGTAGTGGCAGGACCCGGACACCTCAGGTCTCAGGTCTGGGGCCCTACATGTCTACAGTCTGCTCCTCTGCATGTGGCGGTCTTAAATCTCTCCCAAAACCTGCAGCCTTACAAACACATGAAATAGAAGAACACAACAGCACAAGTGTATGTATGTGTTGCAAAGATAAACCGAACAGTAGCGCACAAAGGAAGCAGGTAATCCAGTAGCAGTAAATATATTCACTTCCTTTCGATTTTAAATGTCGTCCTGTTGTAAACATAGGATTTTATGTGATAGAACAACATAAAAAAGTGTTGAAAAAACATGTTTGCACATAATAGAAAAAAATTTGAAAAGTGTGATGTGCATTTGTGTTCACTGGCCAAAGTCCCTCTAACACTTTGTCAAAACATTTTTCGCTGCTGTTTCGTCAACTGCAACTATTTTGGGCTACGTCTTACTTTACTATGAGATCATCTGTTAACAAAAAATGTAAAAAATTTTCTCACAGATTCTTGGTTGGATTTAAGTTTGATATAATGTACTTTGATCAGGACTATTCCATCGTAACTCATTGAAGGGTTTCATTGTTGCCTTGTCTCAAAACCTTTTCAGCCTCTTGCAAGATTGAGTCTAGTGATGTGCAATCTCTGGTTTGTGAAATCTGATTTGTGATAAAATGCAAATAGCACATCCTATGGCTTTCTTCTTGACAAATTTCAAGTTGCTCTAATCAATATACTAGTCCTCCCTTCAATCCTTCATTTCTAGAAAGAACATGAATCTTACATGTCAGAATTCATTAACTGGAGGGGTGCGTGTTGAGTCAAAAGTGAATTTTCGGAGAGCTTCTTGACTCAGCTGCGCTCAAATTCTCCCCGCCTTTTCTCGCCGACTCGGCCCGTAGGTAGCGGAGAGAAACACTGGGCCAGCTAATCATTTGTGGAATGTGGCGTGGATATAAGATAGGGCCAGATTCTGAATGTTTGGAGCCAGAGGAATGGTAATTACTGTGGAAATCAAACACCATCAATTGTGAGGTTTTTCAACATTTCACAGTGTCCCTCTCCCCACTTCCCTTCCCAAATCCCTTCTCCGCTCGCTCCAACTCAAACGGTCCTCGCTGCCACTCCCCAAGGCCCTCAACCCTCAGAATGTTTTTTTTCCACTCCTTCCCAACCCTATTTCATTTTTGCTACTTCTGCTCTCCTCTCTGCCCTCCCATTTATTTTCCTTTAATTTTCTCCACCCTCTTGCTTTATCTATCTGCACTTTGTTTTTCCTGCCTCTCGTGGTACACCCATTTATACCCGGTCCCCTGTGCCAAGTTCACTTTGTTTCCCATCTCACGCACTCCTCCTGCGCTCATTTGTTTAGACTCGCACACATTTAAACACAAAGACGTCCACTCACACAAATGACCACATAAGACAAATGACCCTCATCACTGTATGTCTGGAATGTGAAAACACTTTGACCGAAACATTTGTTTTACATTCCAAATCCTTTCAGAGACGCTCACTTACTGCACAATCCAAAATCTGAGGAAACGGCGTGCTTGAAGCTAATCCTCATCATCCATTTTTCTTCAAGCTAATTTAAGATTATTCGGTTTGAACGCTGCCTTCTTTACGAGCGTCGGCTTGCTTTTATATGACAAGGAAAGCCTCAGAGGGAGTGAGATGATTGTCGCTCTGCATTAGCCAGCATTAGTGTGATTAAAAGTACTTCTTGACAGTGTGTGAGTTTTTATATGCTCACGTTTCTGCAAAGAAGTGCGCATGGTGTGCAGAAGTAGCATAACTTTCATCGTGCTCCTCGTCATTACTATTGCAATTTGGTCAAAGAGAAATGAGATTAGGACAAACGGGGCCTCCACCAGGAGTGACTCTGACAGGAGAAAGGTGGAGATGAGTGTTGGGGGGGGGCACACTTCATCTATCTGTAGACAACTGTAACTCCCACTAGTAGCCTCCTCAGTCTAGCTCCAGCTGGATGTGTAATGCAGCAGAACACAAATCTCGTTTGGCAGTTGAGGCAAATCCTTACTACTGACTTGGCATGAGCGATCATGCTTCTCCAAGCCAGTGATGTGATAAATTTTACTATTTCCTACCATTTGCCCGACAGTTATCAGCTTTTTATTAACAACGGCAAAGATGCTTGATGATCTAAAAGGTTTTAGAGGGGGTTTAGAAAATGTCAGAGCCGGGCAAGTCGGTCAATTAGAGGAGATGCTTTACGAGCTTTAAACAACTTCTGAATTGGGTGGTCCCCAACTCTAAAGCACACACATACACAAGCAAGCCTGCAGCGTCAGCCGCCCGTCTGTGGGAAGACAAATAGAGAAAGGAAACAGAGCATTAGAAAGGCAAAAAAAAAAAAAAACTTGCACTCGCTCTGACACACGTGTCTGAAAATTCGCTGAGCGGACCAGAGTTCTCTTCCCTGTCAAGTGTCACCAGGCAGTATTTTTCAGAACATAACATTCACACTGCATCATAGGAATGAGTGCTTCCTGCCTCTTGTATCGCATTGGGATGAGACAATATCTGGAAATGAAGTTTGCCGCAATGGTGAAAAATAGACACACGTGAAAAAGCTGCAGTTGCATGAAGTATTGAGCCATGTGGAGCCTTGCACAAAATAAGTAATTTTGGATTTTCTTGTTTTTGTTTTGTATTTCGTGATGATACATTTCTAAACTACGGTACATTTTATTGACCTTTTATCTGATTGTCCAACACAAAGATTCAAATTTAGTTTCAAAGAAAAAGCATAACAGCATGCTATGCATATTTGTTCATTTCCCTTCGACTCTGATACCCCTCAATAAAATCCTGTGACTCAGATAAATTCATAATTCAAGTGACAGAAAACCTATAAGTTGTGAAATCCACAAACCTGGCCTTCATGGAAGAGTGGCAAAAAGAAGCTGAAGCTAAAGGTAGAACTGAACGTAACTTCCTGTGAACTCAGAGTGATTGACAGCAGATAACAGTATATAATTTCATACAATATGTTGTTTGTACATTCCTTGTTGTAGTAACACCCTGGGAAACTGCCAGTGTGACAAACTGACACTACAGTAGGTCAGCACATAATAATGTTGTAGAATAGCACAATCAAAGGCCATACCAACATAGAAATGAGAATCTCCACCAAAATTCTAAAATGGATCATCACATTCATTCCAATCAGCCTGATTGAGTACTTCATCAAGAAAATTGGCAATAATTTTTATCCATAATTTGGAAAACACATAAGGCCCCTAAAAAATGGGGTTCAATATATCAGTGCACACTAGACTTCAGGTTTTTATTTGTAAAACAATTTATAACGGTGATGCTCAATTTACAATCATGCACTACTTTGATTTGGTTTACCACATAAAATCACAATAAAACAGTGACGGTTTTGCTTGTGACATCAAAAACTGTGAAGAATTTCAGAGGATATGAATCCTTAGTCGAGGCACCGCATATAAATTGTAGCAGCTGTGATGCCAACAAAGGACAAAAGTAAGACTGTGCAAAAACAATGAGTTTTGCAACAAAAAAAAACTTTACTGCTGTTGACAGCTTATTTTCAAAAATGCGATTTACTATGAAATTTCAAACTATGTCAAGATCAAAAAAAGCTCCACAGAGGTTGGTCCCAATTAGAAGAACAATGAAGTCTTAACACTCAAAATCAGCAACAAACAACCGGATAATGTGTGATAAAGGTGTTTGAAAAATTGGTTTCAACACACGAAATTGTTTCCAGAATCCACTTTTCATCACTCGGAGAAGAAAGCAAGAGTGTCAAGATAATTCCTGCATTTACATACAATAGTTTTGGGCTGAGGTCTAAACAAACTCCTGTCAAAATAAACTGTACAGTCACTTGGGCTAGAGTGCTTCCTGTTTTTGAAAGTGTGGTTATCATAATATTCTGCCGGGGAACAAGCAAATTGGCCTTTTAATTATACTAACATCTAAGAGGGAAAAAGGCCCTCGGGTGAGAAACGGTGAGCTAAATGCATTTGTTATTGAGGGTTGAGATAAAGGTCTGATTTCAAAACAAGAATTAAGAAAAATAAATTTTCATATAAATTTCTATGAAAATAAATCATAGAAATTCATTTAATTTGCAGGACATTTTACCACATCTATGCAAAGTATGTCTGTTTTTTTTTTTTAAGACATTGAATAGTGCAACTTCAAAAACAAATATGGTTTGCTTTTATCATACTAGCAAAATGATTGACGAAAACATAAAAAAGCAAGAAGATAAAACAGTGAAGATACTATTTTTGCATGCAGCCCATCATCCGGTTCATAGACAGCAGCCAACAAAATCTGCTGCCTAGATAAGAGTTGTTGCACTCTTCACAGCTGAAATGAAATTATTTTCATGGAATGTTGTATTTAATTTATGTCAAATATAACCGCCGTTCTGAAAATAACAATTGTTTTTAATCACCTGTCCAAAAAACATAATTCCATAAGTGCAGGAGCCTCGAGTGGAAATTGTTCACATGCACAAAAGTGTCTTAAACTATTTTCAACATAACAGTTCAGATGTACGGATTGACCATGAAAACGTGCGCAGCTGCACAGAAATCTAAGACGGCGTATGCAAGTTACCAGTTATACTCTCACTGATGACACTTAGTGCAAATCCTGAGAAACTGCTAATGAAGTGAATTTTCTGGCTCAAGACAAAACCTATCATCAGCCACTTTCGGTTCCTTCTAGAAAAGTGCATGGACATCTGGAGGTTGGAACATGACACGAAGCCGTATTCCCTCTCTGTTCAGCTGTAATGTCTTGTCTCTCACAATTGAGATGTGCTTGATGATGACGATTCCAGACCGCTCCAGCCTCTGTAAGTGGGAAAACTAGAATAGTCGGCAGTGTACCAAATGCTTACCTACAACCTATAAGCGATGTACTATAAACTTTAACCTTGCAGAGGTGAACACCAAATTAAAATGCAAAGATGGTCGCCCTACACAGGAATCTAACATCAATCACTTTGACCCCAAAATATTGTCAAGGTTAAATTATAAACCGCCTCACAGCTAAGGACCAGCAAGTAGGATTGCATGAAGTGAAGGTGGACTCGAACAAGCCAAAAGAGGTAATTAATGGAGATGTAAATTAAAGAAACTCAATGCTGTTCTCTAATATTCTTAACACAGCTGAGGTGTTTTACATTTCAACTGAGCTTTTGACTAAAAGCAGAAAGTTTGCAGAGGGAAACCAGCAACACGCACAACAACTTTAACATTCTCACATGTCCTTCAACTTTGCGGCTAAAGTCCCAACGTTAAATTCATCATCAAGAGCAGCAAGCGCCCCTGAAGTGAATCGACCCTGACAGCGTATGCACACAAACGCACATAGACCAAAAACGTAAGGGAGCTAATAAAGGAAATCAAAGCAGAGAGCCTCGCTTGGTGATGGCAGGTTGCCCTGGGACATTGTCATACAACCCCTGAATGGTCTGTCTGCTTCCATGGCAACCCACTCGCTCTGATCTCATCGCGCTCGAAAACAGCATCCGATACCTCAGTAAATACAAACATGACAGCCTGCATCCGTCATCCAGTGGTCAGAGTACAGTCTTGATTTACAGTTTACTGCTTTGTGCGCGTATTTTCCTTGTTGTTCCCAGAGTTTTCCCAGTTCATTTGGTTTCACATTCCTGTGCCGTGACCCCTCGCTGTGCTGAAAGTTTTGTGTGTGCCTGCGAGACGGTTTGTGACATTCATTGTGATGAATGCCCCAGCACCTGGGAGGGAGCGACATAATGAAAAGTAAAATTCACTGCGCTGTAAACGCTGGTCTGACCTGTGATGGAGCTTAATGGTGAGTGTTTTTGAGCCCAGAAGTATGTTAACAACTACAAGGCAGACCGATTGCAAACATTTACCTCATCAATCTTCAGATTAATTTAATTTTTAGACATTAAACAAATACACAAAATTGTTTGCATTGAGAAAAAAAAAAACTCAAGCATGGACCATTTAGAAAATATGTGTAATTTTAGGTTAGAGATTTGAGATTAAAAGCAATCAGAAGAATGAATCAGGAGAATTAAAATAACTGGAGTACAGTGCATGGCAAAAATATTCATACGAGTTGAACTTTTTACAAGTTTTGTCACATTAAAATAAAACACATATTAGTTTGTTATATGATATACCGACGATTCTCAAATTGGTCAAACGTGTGTTTGAGTCAAGACTATACACCGACCTTTAACTGCAGCTACAGCTGCGAGGGTCTTAAAGTCTCTAGGGAGTGAATATTTTCCAACTTTCTTTGCAAAACAGCTCAAGGCCAGTTTGATTGGATGAGGAGCGGGTCTTGGCGTAAATTCTCAATTAGATATAGGTCTGGACTTTGACTTAGCCATTCTACCACTTGAATATGCTTTCTCTACACCATTTCGTTGTTGATCTAGCTGCAAGTTGAGGCTCGTCCTGCTGGAAGATCAATCTAATCCCAGTAACAACCTTTGACACAACCACTGTGTCAATGGTTGCTTTCCTCTTGCCACTCTAAGCATGTGAACAGAAGATTTATGATTGAACCACATATATGATTGAACTATTAACCTCTTTAGGTTAATAGTTACATCCATGTACCATTTAACAATATTACATTTATGAGCTAAACTTGCTTAAAATTTTTCCAGAGCTTTACCCCTGACCTGTCTGCTGTCTTCCTTGGTCTTTGTGATGATGTTTGTTCTCTAACAAACATCACAGAACATTCGGATTTATGATATTATTTATAAATGAGTTGACCTATTCAAGGATGTCAAAGTAAGTGTGAGGGAGGGTAATAATAGAACGGTTCGCCATAGTTTTTAGATTTTTCTTTGAAAAAATAAAATAAAAATTTGAATCTTATTGTATTTTTTAGACTTTAAAATTATATATTTGTGCTGGTCAATCACATAGCAGCTCTATAAAATTACCTGGAGATTATTGTGATAACATGACAAAATGTGAGAAAGCTCCACATGTAGGAATAGGTTTTGAAGGTACTGCAAATGTATAAAAAAAAAATAAAATAAAAAATTGGCAACTTTGAAAGAACCAATACAGTTTAAGGGGTTTTTCAAAAAGGCAAAATTGACTCGTGAGAACTGAACAGAGAAGCTGAGCCAAGTGTGTTTCTCAAGATACAGTATTTACAATTATTTTGTACAGACTCTTGGCTCAAGATCCCTCCTCTCTTTAAGGTTTTCCAGGACACTGTGTGTGAAATTCTCACCGTTATATGCTGCAAGAGTGTAGAATACTCATTCCTGCCATCTTAAAAACCGCACATCGCTCTGCTCCCCAACCATTAATCACCAGTTTCTTTGGCATAAAACAGAAGGGATAATTTCAGGAAATTCACAGTGTTGTTTCCGCTGACCTTTGTCTGCTTCCTTCATATCCTTTGCCCAATTGTTTGTTTAGCCAAAAAGAGCAAGAAATGCTAGATCCTGGAATAGCAGGCAACCTGACACGTTAGAAACAAGACAGATCTCCCAGAAACGCAGCTGCAAACATAAACTTTGTGAATACTTGGTATTATATGCTCTACTAAGTAGAAAACCTCTGACTCTGGAATATTTGCTTTCATTTTTGCTTAGTTTGGTGCATTCTATCCTAATTAATCCCAACGGTAACTGCATTTTTTTTTTCCCCCCAAGTTAAGGAAATTCTGAGTATGAATTCAAAACAGTGATAGAACAACAGGGCTTTGCAGCTATGTACAAATTTACTCATTCCAGATTTACTATTAAAATTTAATGAAGATTATCTCTGAAATGAGATAAGCATTTCTCAAAAAATGACAAATGGATATAAAGGAGTAACTTTCAACTCAATTTTCATAAAAAAAAATAAAAAATCTTTTACACCCTTTGAAATAATCAGAGGAAAAATATTATTTGCATTACAGAAAACACTTCCTATAATTGTTGACGAGCTTTATGCATGTTCCTAGTGGTATTTTTATAATTTATTTTCGGTGATGAGCTCCAAGTCCTTAATGTTAGACGCCCTCTTTGCCATTCCCCTAATCTTCAGGTCGTAGCATAGATTTAAATTGGGTCATTCCAAAACATTGCTTAGAGAAGAAACATGTTCATAAAATCAAAATATTACCATAAACCTAAATCTCTGCATTTTTTTCTGAATCCGGAATATATTCCCAGGCAGCCATATGAGTTTCACAGACACGAATAAAGACACAAATGTAGCTCTGTTTTGATTGGATGACAACAAAAAAAAAAAAGGATCCAGAGAAGTCAGACGCAAGTTGAAGTACATCGGAAATACTTCTTCCCAACTTTCCCACAAGCTGAAAACATTCCCACATGGACATTTACTAGTATAAACCTGCTGCAGCTTTGTTTTTGGTCCCCATTTGTGCTTTCAGCACTAAAGGTCTGAGCAGGAGGCTGAGAAATGCATTCAAAGGCAAACATTGAAGTGGGAAAGTTAAGACAAATCACATCAAATCACGCACCGGTTGTGCAAAACATGTCACTAATTCAGCCAGGAAGTTTAAACATCTAAAATCAACCCTAGCAACCAAGCTGTTTGTGTATGCACACGGATGAAATAGCCAATATTTTTAACTAAACACCAAATCAGGCCCCCCGAGTTTAAATTTTTGGGAAATAGACAATCACTTTATACATATAGTGCTACCGCAATTTTAAAGTTATGTCAACAAATCTGGACGATCATGAATAACACATGAACAAAGCAAATCATCTGGGTTCTCAGAGAGCAAACTCTTTTCTTCTGTCTCTCCGCATAATAAATATTTATACCATCACACAGGCAAAAAGTCAATCACCTGGCTCAGCTCTTACAGGTCTTCATGACTGCCAAAGACTCAAAGCTCGCATGAGAGGCTTAAGGTTGTAATCAGCACAAGGTCTGGTTGTTGTGCTAAAAATAAAAAGAAAAGTCAGTGTTTAAAATGCACCCATTGTGCTGGATATAGTCGATTGCTCGGGAAAATTTCAGCTCTGCAAATTGTTGGGAGAGTCTGGCTTTTGCACAGAAGTATAAAAGCATGCACCTGTTCTGCATGCAAAATATACACGCTAACATTTTGCAAAGCTGAAAGCACGGATGGAAGGAGATGAAAGGCATCCATCTATTCATTTCTAAATGGTTTATCCTGTTCAGGGTCATCTTACCTCCTATAGGACCCACACACACGCACACGCACGCACACGCGCAAAATGCTGAAAACTAAACAGTGCAGACATCGCCTGAAGGATTGCTCAGCTGGGGCGCAGATGTGTTGACTGGAGAGACTAGACAAAGTACAATTTACACACGTGAAAATATTCACACACATGTTTTTGACCGCAGAGATGAACCGGGAGGCTTCAGACAACAGATAAGCATCGCGCAGAGATATTAAAGCTAGGCGGTCGGCGTGGAGAGAAGGTTAAAATCCAGGGAAATTCTTCCTGAAGAAAAAAAATAAGACTCTTGGGTCAGGACGAGACAGAAATAGGGAAGTTAGAATGAAGGCAGAATGCCAGCGTACGAAACGAAGCACGCTGAATTCAGACAGCGATGAACAGCAATGAAAATCTTAAAAGCAACCGCTTATCGCTTCAAGAAAGCTGGCAAAATGTGGCGCTCTGCTTTTATTTTCAGTCTCCTGATATTCCAGGGAGGTTATGACTCTCACGAAGTTCCCAGTCGCTTTCTAAGAGAAGGAATCCCACTGCGTCATGATTCCTCCACCAGGCTTAACATGTGCTTTTCCATATAGTTAGTTAATTTTCTGTTTTCTTTTCACACACTTTCCCCACCAAAAATTTTTTTTTCTCCTGAAAAGCTCAATCTGTCCAAATGGCATGGCATTTAAATTCTGGGAACCTTTTAGAAAACAACACATTTACATTTGAAATAGCAAAACACAAATAGCTTTTGCCTACCATGCATCCCCAACAATCAGTCGGTAATTAATAAGCCGTCATCTGAATGTTGTTATGGAGAATTTGTGATTCTTAGACGATCAATCCTCCTCACTGGAATTTGCTAACAGTGAGTTTACAAGATTTTCTTCACTGCCCTTAATGGTGCTGCTCACTCTGTGCGGTGGCTGTCCTAGTGGGGCTTAGTGGCTTGTGGTTGAAATAAATTGTCTTCTGTGTCATATTTAAACCCCAGTAGAATGGGGGTTAATTTAGAACTTAATTTAATTTCAAGCAACCAAAGAAAAAAAAGCATTGATTTTTTTTTTTTTAAAGGTTCAGTTACATTTAACTGAAAGGGAATTTTAGTGGTAACAATAATTAGGTGTTTTTGTTAGAAAAACATCTTTTAATATGCAATCCTGCTTTAGACGCTAAAGTTAAAAGTTGGATTAAAGGCAAGTTTTTGCTGCTGCAAAAAAATTCATACTGACGTTTTCTTTGCTTTTGTTTTTTTCTAACAAATCTTTACCAGTGACGTCAATGACAGAGCCACTGTAATTAGGTTATTGGATTTTTTTACTCTATCTCCTCGTGTTGCCTCAGTTCTGTTCAGCTAAGAACAGAATCGAATTACTTCTCAAAGCATTATTCGTTTTTCTTTGATTGTGTTGCGTGAGGAAAGCATGGATGTGACTTAAAGGAAACTGTTTGCAATTGCTGGCTGTCATTAGAAAACGCAGTAAGCAAATCAGTCTGAAATTATTTGTAGTTTCAACATCCTAATCATCATTAATCAAGTGGGGGGGTGGGAGGTTCTGTGAGGTTTTGGAAAAGTTTTATTCCTTTCAGGGTTTTTTTTGTTTTTTCATATTTAGCTTAGGCCGACATCTTTTTGAACAAATAATTTAAGTTTTTATGTCTGCATTCCTTTTACGCCACAGACAATAAACAGGTAACAGAAATTAGGGCACAGCTCTCATCTTGAGCCAATTCAAAGTGAAGGGGCTTTTGAATGTTTGCTTGGTAGGGACCGGTGTGTGCGAAGGCTAAAGAGTGTGTTTCTGATTTCGAAGTTAACAAAACAAAAAAAAACACAGAAAATATCAAACGGACAGGAGGAATCATCCACCTATCCCCCATGATGAACTTTCTTTCTATTTACACAATAGCAAAAAAAAGGCTATTTTATCAAAATTTGCAGTTTTGATAAAATAGCCACTCCTCTTCTATCCTCTCCTCAACATCATGCTGTGGGTACGCTTTCCGTTAGCAGCAGCAGAAAGGTTGTTGGTGGCTGATGGCAAGATGGGTAGAGCTTACCAATCCGGTAACACTTTATTTAAAGGTGTGTGCATAAGACTGACATGACACTGTCATAAACGTGACATAGCATCTGTCATGGGCATGAAGGAGTCTTCATGAATGTTTATGACTGTTGTCATGAAGTGTCATTAGGTAAATAATGACACTTTTAATGCAAAGTTGGCACTTTTAATGGACTTTTTATGCAATTTTTAGTAGAACTTTGCATTAAAAGGGTCATTATTGACCGAATAAAGCAAAGTTTTCACTTTTAATGGCCTTTTAGTGCAACTTTGCATTAAAAGTGTAATCATTTACTAAATGACACTTAATGACAACAGTTGTAAACACTCATGAAGACTCCTTCGTGTTCTTAACAGACGCTATGTCACGTTTATGACAGTGTCATGTAACTCATATGCACACCACTTTAAATAAAATGTTACCAAAAATCCTGGCAGAAATCCTTTCTGAAATCCAAATGAGCAATTGAAGAGAATGGAGACACATCTTCCATTAGGGTCTTCTTTGTGTTAGAATGGCTCAGTTAAAGTTTACATAAAAATTAGTGGGGAGACTTGAAAATTGATATGCCCATGTGAGTAGAAAGAAAAAGCAGTAAGAATTTTTATCTCTAGATGGGCATAGCCCAAACCACGTCCAGAGGTGGTACAATTTGTTATTACCTCAGAGGAAGTGAATGCAACTCCACAAAATACTCTGAAAACTGTGTATACTTCCCCTATATAACACATCAATGTATGTTCCTGAATACTGAGCCCAGCAGTGCAGTTTCCCTCTGGAGTTCAGATAAACCTCTAGAAGTCCATCCCTCCAGTCTGCAGCTTACATCCACACCTGAGGAGTATTATGGACTCAGACAAATACTGCACACACATTAGGATGGACCCCACTATCCCACAGATATAATCATCCCTGCATGAGGACTCTCCTCTAGTCTGTTTCCCATTTCAAACCTCACAGAATCCTATCCCTTAAAAGCACACAGGCGCTCACACACCGTGGCCTCCGGAGAGGGTTAGGGCATGCTTGCTGTGTGTGTCAACTCAGTGGAAAATTTCAGAACCACGGAAATGAAGCCATTTGGACGAATTGTGAACAGGACTTTTGGGTTTTAAGTAATTTGTATTTGAATGAATAATTCTCATGCAGAGGTATTTTGGTGTCCTGAAGTAGGAAAGAGCTGGCATTAGAACAGTTTTCTTGTTTTTGACACCATAAAGTGACTTGAGTCACATTGAGTGACTTTTCCACTCAATGTTTTTTGATGCAAATATAAATTACTAGAAAAGTCCAGTGACTTGATTTGAGACATGTTATGTTAAAAAATAAATAAATAAATAAGAAATCAATTTGTTGGAGTATAGACAAAAATAAACTGAACCAAAATTTTGCAGCGGTTGCATTTGTGCTCTCTGTACATTTGAAGAGAGCCAGTGGGCACATTGAGATATCCTCTGATCTTTCCTTTTCCATTTTGCAAATGACAAAAAAAGGAAACTGTGTTTGCAGGATGTTACATCCAGTCATATGGGCTTGTTTCAAAAGAAGTCTTGGCCGGAGCCGTGTGTTTCCAATGTTGGTTCCGAGGATGAAAATGGAAACACATTGGTAGGCCTGTACCGATCCAGCTCTCCTTCAGCTGTGTACATTCTTTGCCGGCCCTGAGTGGTGCTGCTGAATCAGAAGAAGTTATGTAACACAATGTTGCGAAACCAGAATTTTAAAGGCAACAAAATACTCCTTGTTGTCCCATTTGGGTTACAGCATCACCTTGAAGAATAGAAACGTCTGGATATTCTGTTTCTTTCAGCTGTGAGAAACTTTTCTGATAATTTAAACACTGAAATGATATTGTCCTCTGTAAAACTTTATTTTGGTGATTGCATGATATGATGTTGATCTGGAAAAGGCCAGTGCTGCCAGTTTGGCTCTGTGTGAGACTGGTGGGAATGACTATCATTAATGTAATCCGCAGTTACAATCTGATCCAATTTCCAATCACAAGGTAAGGAGGTCAAATTGACCAGAAACCCGTATGGACCACAAAACAGGGCTGCAAAATAGTTTATACTGATTGTGTCTAAAATCAAAACGTCCACCATTTTTTTTTTTTTTTTTTGCATGTCACACTATTTATTCCTGTTTCTGCTATAACTGGGTAATATGAATTATTTTACTCTCTGCATCTTTCATTTCAAAATTTTGGAATTTCATGTTAAATCAGTAGAAGGGGTGTTACAGTCTGTCTATCAGTCATCTAATCTTTCCTATCTCAATAGTAACTAGCTGAGTTGTGCAATGTGCATGACTAATTATTTCCCAATAATAATCTCATGACCTTTCATGGAGATTCATCACTGTCAGTATCCTGAAACGCTTCTCAGTTATCTCCCTCAGTGTGATACAGAGACATTTGTGATAAAATGTTTCCTGGAAAAATATCAGAACACCGGCTTGCAAATAACTTTGGTGCAGATAATTCCCTCAGAATCAACCACAATAATTTTGGCAAAAGTTCATGTCATTATTCAAATAATATGTCACCAATGCATTGATTCTGACTTGGTTTTAATGGTTTTGCTTATCATTCTGTTTGATCTATCTAGCTAAATCATGTTTAGATATAGTTCAAGAATGCGCCTAAAAGTACAATGAGCATTTACTTTAATGTGGTGCAAATTTGCTTTTGTGTCAGTTTTCATCCACCTATGAGTGATTAATGAGAAATTTTACAAAAACCCTTTGTTATTAGTCATGTGCATGCATTTTGTCACTGTTATTTGCCAGGAAACCGTCGTGCAAGAATGTATCTTTAAAAGAAAAGTCTTCATCAAAACAAAACAGTGAATTAATATCTACATAATGTATTTGACAGGTTTGACAGCCAGAACCTACAAAATACACCAGCAATTAGGGAAAAATATGTGAATAGTTTCAAACTAGATCTGCTCAGATAATGAAATCTGAGCAGATCGAGTTTGTTTATGAGACAAATCTGGTGAACATGTCTTTAAAAAATGTTTTCATCAATAGAAGCTACCACCCCAGCTGTGCTACACATACAGTTGAAAATCTATGTGTGCATACACACGTATGTTGTACCTCTTTAAGATGCTGTGGTCAGCACTAGCTCAGCATTATCAAGGAGTTCAGCAAGTAGTGAGGATTGCCTTTAAGGCCCTGCCAATAAAATCTCCAGGGCTTTGCAGCACCTCATTGGCCATATGCTTCAAAACACTGCCCGAATCCTGGAGATAACACTGAGAGGGAACATCTGCTGGCCGGAGCAAGATGTGTGTTTACCTGTCTGCCTGCCTGCGTGTACAAGCATGTGCTTAGTTAGCTATCTTATTTAGAACAAGTTGTGGAATATTTACTAACCTTATGAATACTGATGGGTCAAAGCCCAGTTCTAATGCAGTGTAACCCCTTGTTTATAGGTTTGGTTTAGAGGCAAGTTGGGAATTGGGTTTGAGTTAAGGTTAAGGTAAGGAATCCACTAGTAAGGGTTAGGGTTAAGAAAAATGTCAGCGTTAGGCATGATTGCAGTTTTTAGAATGAATGGAAGTCAATACAAAGTCTTCATATGGGTAGAAATACAAACTTGTGTGTTTGTGTAGAGATACTAAGGACTAAAACAAGCTTATCACGGTATGATAGCCTTAAAAAAAAATACTACAGTTTTAAGGTATCAACACAAAGATTTAAACAAGCCACAGCTCACCAACTATAGTTTTTGAAGTAGCATTATCTTAACATGAGTGGTAGATGAAGCTCTTTTAGTTTCCACACTTTGACTGATAGTTTGTTCTTTTCCGTGTAAATATGAGAAAAACTAAGTCACCTCTTTTTAGCCAACTGAGCAGCGGTGTTCAGCGACAGACACAGGAAGGGTAGCTTTGGGCTACTCTATACTGAACACAGCTGGAAAAAAATCAAGATATTTCACCACTTTAAACAGTAGGAGCAGCATGATGGAAAACCGTAACTCTGTAAAATATTGTTCACTTTGAAATGCTTTCTCTCCTGATAAATTGAATTGGGATATTTTATTCCTTTAAGGGCATTTAGGTGTTATTTTCCTCATATAGATTTGATGCAATCTTTGCAACTTTTTTATGTTTTAATCCAGTAAGAAGAAGGTAAGCATCAGGTATTACTTCAACATTATATTCAGCCTTTGCTGAATATGTGGCCATTTTATTGCCTGAAACACAGTGAATAAAGGCTATTATACTGTAGGCTTTCTAATATGCTTTAATTCCACCTAGGTGCAGTTTCTTCTCCAAATAAAGAATGTTCTAGACAGATTCACGGTTTTAAAATGCTCTCATTAGCATGCTTGTCAGCTCTTATTTTGTGCAAAGTGCCAAGTGTGCTTGAAAACACATTCTGCGCTTGGACTGCAAGTTTGCACCACATTGTACACAAAGAAAACCCCCATATGGTCAAATTAAACACATGCTGACACACCGTAGATTCATTGCACATACACACCTCCCACACAAGTTGCACTTGCAGCCAAGAATAACTCTGACTGACAGCTTTAGCAGATTCAGTCAGTCTATCTGTTCCCATCAGGTGCGCTGACTGCAGGACTGAGAGGCTAAATCTGAAACTTCACTGTAAACACAAAAGGGGCGTACATTTAAGCCCGTCTCAGCCCACAGGCCAAGGAAAGCAGGACGCTGTAGCCACCTCAGCAAACAGCTCAATTAAAAAGATTTACCACTGATTTCTCAGCTAAAGTTACAGTGGAAATATTTGGACGATAGCTGCTATCAACATGAATTACCACTGACATGTTTGTACATTTAAAAAAGGGGCAGGGGTGCAACACTGAGCTAAACCAAAGAAAAACAAATAAGGAATCAGTGGGAAAAACATAGAGAAACATAGACATACATCAGGAAGATGAAAGTGTTTTACGAGAGTGGCGTGGATGTTTGCGATGAGTGTTTCTTGATGGGAAAGTGGAGCCTCAAAACAGTCTTGTTTGTGGTTTTCCTGAGACTAAGTAGTCCCTGCCTAGCCTAGCTCTTTCTCACAGACACAGACCACTTCTCTGAGACAGGATAGAGCCAGGGTTTTCCTTTTCATGTGGAAAAAAGGAGGGAAGGAGAAGGGGAGAGTGAGTGGAGGTAACCCTAGCCATCGAGGTGGCCTTCTGGTCGGGCCCAAATCCCACAATCCTCCTTTCTGAATCTCCAGGCCCTCTCACTCACAGACTCTTACAAGCAAGCTGAAAACATGGGGCGAGGCATTACGTGTGAATGTTGGTTGGTTGGTTGGTTGGTTGGTTGGTTGGTTGGTTGGTTGGTTGGTTGGTTGGTTGGTTGGATGGAATACAAGCCCTGCCAAGGTCTCTCTTTGTCTGACCACACTTAAAGTTGCATACCTGTAGATTTTCTAGTTAGGAAAATAAACTCCTGTCCAGACTCGTGCAGCTCATGACCCCAAACACAGGAATCCAAATTCAAAATAAGGGAATCAAGTTGAGCTCTATGGCTTTACTTCCATTCTGCATGGACTTCTCACAGTCCAAAAAACGATTATCAATCTTCCAAATTGTTTAGGCAAGCAAGAGCAGAGGGCTCAATCTGCTGAACGGCAGACTTTTAGATTTAGCTGTGACTGTCAGATAGAAATGTTCGTCTCTCTCATCACTGGTTTCCATTTTCATTTTGCTCTCCACATCTCTGACTCCCATTCAGTCTTTCTCTCTCTCCCTATGTTACTCCCACTGGGGGACAGTTTGCACGTAAAAATTTGGTGATATTTCCAAGAAAAGGAAATAAATGATTCTATATGTGATTCTGTAGATTTAATTTGGTACCCTGAGAAAACAAAGCTTGTTTTCACAAAAAATTTATGTTCTGACCATGAGTGCATCTTGTGCTGACTCCATGGCTGCCTTTACAATTTGGAATTGATCTATGATGATAATACACTCATGAAAGTGTTACTTGATCAGAGACATTCAGTTGCTGGCATGGCTGTCAGATTTTCTGGAAAAAAAAGTATAACTTTGATTTGCCATCCATCCGTCTGCCCATTCCTCCATCCTTCCCTCTTTCCCTCTCTCCCCACCTCCCTTTAGGACATCAACCAATCAGGAAAAAGTATTTTGATTGATCACAAGTCCACACTGAAGAGATCATTAAAGATACTGTGCTTTCTTAGACTCCCGCTATTTCCTCACTTTCATCCATTTCAAAGTGCCTCTTTAAGCCAAGGGCTGCTGGACAAATGCACACACTTCTCTTATTGTAGTTACAGGCCAGCATGGGACTACTGTAAGGTTATTAGCCTCACAAGTTAACCCTGACTGTAAATATGTTCCCAGAAGCAAAGAAGGAGGTTTCAGGTCTATGTCTCTGCCAGGGTCTTTCTGTGTGGATTTGGCAACTTTTCCATGTGGGTTTTCATTGGGTACTCCGGTTTCCACCCACAGTCCAACAATTTAATTCTGAACTAACCTTAGGTATAAGTGTGTGGATATGATTCTCTGCCTTGGCTGGCTTTGTGTTAGTCCTGTGAGCCTCAAGGAATTTACTCACAGGACCGCTGGATTTACTTATAGTACGAGGTGAGGTGACAAAGGCTATGGAAGAAAGGTGGGACAGTGCAGAGGTGGTTTGTTGTAAGAAGAAACACTGCCTTAACTGAAATGGTGTTTTTTTGCTTCTGATTAACTTGACCCTCCTGTGGACTTAGAACAACACTTAGGAGAATGGCAGCAAATGTCGCGGTCAGACAGCAGGGAAGAGGTAGTGTATCCCATCAGACCGTCAATTCCCGAAACCATACAAAAAAACACAACTTTGTAAAAGGGAACGGGGGCTCAGTGCAATCCCTCCACCCTGTCCCATTAGACCACAAGAGGGCTAAAACAAAGGAAAGCAAAACGCAAACTTGATCTTCAAACTACTTATCAATGCAAGGCAAATATTAAGCTTTAATATTTGCCTACTAAAGCTATCGTCATCATTAGAAACTGCAAAGAAAAGTATTTTAAAGCTAGGTAGTAAAATCTATGAAGAAAAGGGAGAGTGGAAAAAATGAAAATGGGTGAAACAGGATTTCTTTAGGCTCTCAGAATTTGAACTCTGTGAAACATCTAACACAGTGAAACAGGAATAGATAGTACCTTAGTTGGTTAGAGACAGCTGTTGAACTCCAAATGAAGTGGAGTGATGTATCCATCTTCCTCAGCTCTTCTGGTTCTACTCCAACAGGCAAGCAGTCCGCCTCTGATTTTCTTTTCTTGCACAAAAGCATTGCAGTTCTATAAGTATCCACCTTGGCTCAGAACGGAACCAAAATCCGGATACTAACGACACAGAGATTAAGCCTAAATTAGCCTAAGATCCACAATGATGGCGTGACAAAAAGAAACTATAAACATCCCTCATATTTTACACACAAAACAGACAAACTTAGCTTAGAATGCACTCTAATATTTTACTAATCTGGCCTCTAGCATCTGTGCAAAAGTTTCTGAGAGTTTAGTTTCATATTCAAAACAAGCCTCCAATCAACTGAAGCCTTCACTTTTACCCAGATTGTACCTGGATGGTAAGTGACTTTAACGGCCAATCGGAAGTAGATTTCAGTGCAGTTTCTGCAAAGACCTGAAGAGGGAAACTATATTGTATATCCAGATATCCTTTGTAGCAAGAGGTGTCTGTTGCTGCAGTGTTTTGCACTGCTACTGACACGGCAAATCAACCAGACCCACACACTGAAAGAGGTTGCTTTGTAAGTTGTAATACAATCAAAGTTGCGATTTTATAGTGCCATGATGAACTGCTGCAAATTCAGATGGAAACTGCATCATCAGTTCATAATTTTGTTACTTTAGATGGAAAGAAGGACAGATGTGGATTTGTTAAAAGGAAAAGAAGTGATAAATGAGGGACAGGGATTTTGTCTTTATTCAGACTAATGTTCCTTAACCTTTAAACAAACTATAAATAATTAAGTGAACTTAACTTACAAAATATAACATTACTGTCAGATTAAAGGCATTCACAGTGTTCTTTGCTGCGACTAAGAGTCAACTATAAATTTCATATGTCAACACATCTTTCTCAGCGTTTAACCTTAGAAATAAAATTATTCAATTTCCTCAATCACAACAACAGGCTTTTTAGAAGTCAAACATGTTCATTCTTAATGGACTTTGGCAGCACAGAGCTACAGCAGACGGCTCTCCGGTTACAGCTGCACTGTGCGTGGTTCAGTTCAGGAAACCAATTTGAAAAGACAGATCCAAGGTAAAGATGGGATTCAGTGGCTTTTACAACAGCCACACTGACAGTGAAGAAAAAGAAAAACAAGGAAAAGCCAGAAGGAGGGAGCAGAATTTCAGAGGAAATTAATATCTTACGGTAACACATGGTGTGAAAGAAAGAAATGTGTGTCTCGCTGGCCTCCTCGTGTTTTTCATTCCTATTCTCTCCACCTAGCCTCGCTGCCGTCCTTCTCCAGGTCTAACCTAAGCTCTGTGCCGATTGAAATGTACAAACCTATTAGCCTGGGAAATGGGATCAAGAGTTTTAGGAAGGAAAATGTATCTGGGATGGGCCTACAAAGTTTCAACAGAACAGGCCTGTTCTGTGGAAACTTATATGGTATATCTAAATTCTGATAGATATGCCATTAAGGTCATTTGAAACGATCAAGTCAGCAATGACGCAAACTTGGGTTAGGGTTAGGGTTAGGGTTCAGACTAATGTTCCTTAACCTTTAAATTACATCATCTAAAATTCACAAAAGCAAAGTACAGAAAAATGAAAGCACAATCAAAATACTCATACAGATCAAGTTAGAGAGAAAGTCAGGCTAAAGCAGGAAGCTGGTGGTATATTTAGGGTTATTGCCGTGTTTGAAATGTGAGTCCCCCCCATGCTCATCATGTTGTGGAGGGTTAATTTTCTGCCATACATAGAGCATAGAGCATTTGATATCAGCCAAAAAGTAACAGCAAATTTTGCTCTCATATGACCGGAGCATCTTGCCTACATGTTTGCTTTTATCTCTTACCTCCCCTTTGGGATTCCATATAACTTTAAACATAAACTTTCTTTTTGTCACTTCTGTATAAAGGCCACATTTATGGACTACACAATTAATGGCTGTCCTGCAAAAAACTGTCCGATATAAGCCGTAGACCTTCAGAGTTTCTCCGAGGCTGATATTGTTTTATAGCACAACTCTAACCTTTTCCACATCTTAATCCCCGACCTGTCTGAGGTACTTCTTGTTATTCATAATATTGTTTGTTCTCTAATGTTCTCTAAGGTGTTCAAAATAAAACCGCACTATTTAAAATTAAATTAAATTACACACGTGTGGCCTTAATTTACTGTTTAGGGGAATTCTCAGAACAGTTGATTGGATTTTATTAAGGGATGTCAGAGAGAACAAGGGTGAAAGCAAATGCACTCTACATTGTTAAGATTTACGTTTGTAATAGATGTTTAAAAACCATATATTGTTTTCTTTCTGCTTTATAATTAGAAACTGCTTTATTAAATTTGTTACATAAAAGTCCAATAAGCACTGAAGTTTATGGTCGTAACCTGACAAGATGTGGCAAAGTTAATGTGGGAATGAGTACTTTTACGAAGCACTGTGTGAGGTTTAGAAAAACAGGAGATTGTTGATGGCTTGCTTTAGATGTAACTCACTTTTGAGTTTATTTTCATCAATAAAAAACCATACCCTGAAATCTAATAGTACTCAGATTTGCACATAAAATAGATAAAATAGTTGTTTGATCCCTAAGTCTGACTTTTAAATCCTCTCACACTTTTGGTTTGGCACTATATATTCTATACCCAGTAATCTCAATATTTAGGCTTCAAGACATATTTATATCCAAGCTATCCCTGAATCATCCAAAAAGATGTGCTGTGCAATTTTCTTATCCAATACGGCAACTAACTTGCTTCAATGATTTTATAGTACTTTGTATCGATCCATGACATATCCCATGATCAGTTGTAACTAAAACCTATTGATGTGCTTAGCGGATTGGATGATATTACTTTGAGGTTACTCTGAGGACCTACCCTGGATGTATCCTACAGCCTCCAGTTGGATTTTCCTGCATCCGTTCACATGTTTCAAGTGTATCCGGCTTCCCTTTCCTACAGCAGCCTCATCTGTCATCTGTGACACACACAACCCTCCTCCCTCCTGTGGTACCATGAAAGGAGTAACTGTAAAACACTGGGAACACTGTCCCCTTTGCACCATCGTTCCAACATATAGTAGCCGATTTAGCTAATGAAGATTGATTGTTAGGAGGTAATTTAATGCATTAGATTTTGTAACGTTAAAATTTGTCAAATTGGTCATTTGAAGGAAAGGGGAACATATTGGGTCAGTTCTTTTGTTGATAGGCAGGTGTGTAGTTGATTAAAAAAGACAAATTGTTTTTATAGATTTTCTCAACAATAGCTTTACACAGCTGTGTGCTCTATCCATCTGCAGTGAAAATGTGTATTTTGTCAAAGAAGGCTGTTACCAGGGTTTTCCTTGTTTTGGAGATATAAAAACTGCCATCTTAGGTAGACACGTTTCATTTTTAAAACTACACTCACTATTATGCGTTTTTATATATGTATGTGTTTTCCGATGTGCAATTCTTCTATTATTTAGATTGTCAGTATTGATTTAACACATGTCTGATAATTGTCTTTACTCATGGTTTTAAGGCATATTTTGAACTTTTGTTCAAAATACTTAAGATTCACTACAGGGCAGCCAAGTATGTCATCAGAAATTGGAGATTGGAGAATCAATGAATAGTTTAAAGGACTCCATCCTAAATTCATCAAGTCACAGAATAATGTCTGTACACAGGCAACCATATCTTGAACTTCTAATGCATACAGGATTTGATTTATGTCAAGTTTTACAGTTATTCAAATCTAACCTTAAGTCAAAAAAACACACAGATTTCACTGTGTCATCATTTATTAAATGGGCAGTATAAGGAGCTGCACCTAGAAGGTGGTGCTAGGTCCAATCAGGCGTTTTGGACAGCTGAATAGTTGCAAAAAGGATTACTCAAACATGCATGACAGAATCAAGGCAACACTCTGAGTATGTTTTGTTGAGGGAATAACATTACAACATGATGTAAAGCTCATAAAAGTCAGTTTTACACGATACTTACCCTTTAAACAATAAGAAAGTCAAAATAAGAAAAAAAAAGCATACCATAAACACTGTTGTGTCTGGAGTTACATTCTCAGAATTGTAGAAAACAGTTATTTAATAATTGCCAGTAACTAGTTGTCTGAGATCTGAGTTCCACAGGCAAAGCCTGGCCCTGTGGTGGTCTGGTCTTAACATATCAAAACACCAGCATTTAAAGCCTCACACAAGTCACCAAAATGTGAAAATGGAAATATCAAATGCTTTTTTTCCAAGCATGACATTTTCACCTCTATTTTTAGCTGCTTTTTTCTGTTTTACAGAAATGGCCTTGAAGTCTGCTAGAAAGTGCAGCAAGGTGCCTGTATGTGACTCACATTTCACAGAGCTCCCCATGATGACTCAGTTTTTCCTTACCATGTCCACACCTTGCACTAACGTCCTTTGACTACAGGGATTGTGTTATTTTCTTTCCATAGTTGTCTGACGTCATGTTAGCTCACTCGGGTTCTTATTTTGTAAATGGTGATCTTGTACTGGTTTAGATGTATGTTTTATTTGGAGGGCTAGCACATTCTACCACAAGCTGTTGTAGCCTGGTGGCTATTTAACAAGCAATGTAGCTTTTTGGCCTAGAGGCTAATCACTATGTATGGTGAAAAATTACCAGTGTACATCATCCTGTACCCACCACCATAATGGTAACACAAGGTGATGCAAAAATATTAAGGTGTTAGAATGACCCAGTCAAAGTGGAGACCCAAATCCAATTAAAAGTGTTCACAGATTATCTGCAAATTATTTGATAGAACTTGCACTTTTACAAAGAACAGGGAAAACTGTATGTGTCCATATATTGTATTGCAAAAGCACTCCACATAATAGTATTGGAATATGTGAAATACTTTAAAAACTATGCATTACTTTAATTTTATTTCTTTATCCGTTACTTTATTGCTCTAATATAAAATTTGAAACTATTAAATGTGAAGTTTAATATGACAAAATTTATCAAAAGTTCATGAAGAGGGGCTTTAAAGGTTACAAAGCCTTCAGTGTTTTGGGTGGTAAGGTAGGTCAGGGGTCACAGATGTATAATGGAGAAGACGTTACTGTGATCTATGGTGATTTTGTTACAGCATAAATATGTCGTTATGTTTGACTCTGGTTTTCCTTTGACTACACTAATTCATGGATTATTATTTTGTCTGTCCCCACAATTTATGGGCCACCCTAAGTGAAAGCTCTGCTGACAATGATTCTCTGAACTGTTGTTTTTAGTAGTGGAAAACCAAACAGCCAACACCGCACTCCGTCTCCAGGCCTGGATGATGTCACCATTTCCCATCCAGATCCCAGTTGAGGGATTTTTCACAGGTGGGGCAAAAGTTTGCCTACGTGCTAATCAGGGACACTTTATGAAGGCCGTTTAGCAACAGGGAGTGTTTTTTAACCACCCTCCTCCACCTTGCGCTGAAAATGCTTACCAGACCATGCTCCGCCAGAGCTGGGCGTGAATACAGGGTTATTTGACTGTGAACAGTTGCCTCATTGAGGTCCTATTGACATTTTTATTCCAACTGATCGGGCATTTAAGAAGGAGGTGTTTCCATCAGCCAGACTGTTACCTGTGGTCCCAGGGGTTTAAGTAATCCTTGTGTCATTAGAGCAATTTTGGGGTTTTAAATCATTTTATCTCTTTCATAAGCACGACCATTATTTAATCATGTTTATGCATGTCTTCCTGTCCAGAACAGATTGCACTACAATCTATGCTTCACTTGGTGTCACCCCTTGGTCAGGTCTCGGAACTGGAAAACGTGTATTGCACAGAAGGGAAAATGGGTGCACTACAACACTATTCAGGTTATAAACAACCTTCTTTACACTGACATGTCCTAGTATTATTAAACTAAAATCGAGATGTTTAGTCACAATGTCCAAATATACATGTGGAGTAAAAATATGACTTATAAATCTTATTACGCCAGCCCACCTGAAAAAAGCAGGACTTTGACAGTATGTTGGAGGAGGGTTTTCCTGCAGGAGGGACTGGTGCACTTAAAAAAGCGGACATCATAGTGATGAAATAATGAGAAAGTACTAAAGCAACATGACAAAACTTTAGCCAGTAACCTCATTGTTCTTAACCTCTATGAACAATTGTCACAAATTTGACTCAAATCACCACTCAACCAGGTTGTTGTGTTTATACCAGAAAAGGTTATAAAGTGGCTAACGGACAACAAAGTCGATGCCTAGGAATTGCCATCACCTTTATCTATGTCCCATAGAAAATTATTTGGTTTCATCTGTATATACTGTATCTTTACTCCTCAGACTAAAAAAGACAGTCCTATTTCTATTGTATTTGTCTACTCAGGCCAGAAAAGTGAGCTACTTAAAAGGAATTGTCAACACTTTGACCTCAGCCAATGCATGTCTTTGTTTTTTCTCAGCATTATATATTTGCACTTGTTTATTTGTGCCAAGGAAAAGGCAAAAAACAGAGGGAGGAAGGAGCTGGATCTTTGGACGTTCCCTCAAATCTCCAGCTATGCTTTTGTCTTCCAGATCACATCTCAAAGGATATCCAGGTCTCATTTACTTAACTTTACTGGCTTTTATGACGGCAGAAAATGTCCCGATGGTATTTACAGCATACTGACTGCAAGAAAAAGCAAATGTGGTCTTCTGAGAACAGATTGCTTTCAGTCATGATGTTTCACTTTCCTTTGTTTCTATGGGAGACATTGTTGGTTTAAATTATTGTGGCTACATATTTCTGAATTAAAGAAGCACTTTGATGGAATACAAAGAAGGAAAATAGGAAAGAAATTACACACTCGTACAATAAATTGACAGTTAAGTCAGTTAAGAGCTGTGAAACACAATACAGCTGTGATATCAGACTCCTGGAAATACTAACATTAGGGCAATCTTTATTTGTGACAATCAGACTGGCAACAATAGACCTCAATTGTGCCTCAAAGCAAGCTTCTGGTTTGTACACAAAGAAAAGCTTTTTTTAATGTGTCTACTGTCAATTTAAGCAGCTGTATGTGAGAGTAACGTGTCCACTGACAAATCAATATCCAGTTCATCCGTGTCGTATCTGTCACTAAACACCATTAATTTCCTTTTAATTAGCTACCTGTTGACATTCAACAGGTCAGACCCCAACCAGCGGATGAACCTGGGAATCATCGAGCAAACTGGAACACAGCTTCCTGAGTGTTCTCCCTCTTCACCTCCTCTGGAGCAGAGCATGGTGTGCTTTTAATGCGCAGCTGAACCCAACCAGGCGCGCTAAAACAAAAAGGTTTATGAAGCCCACAGAGAAAGCTTTCAGCACCTCTGCACAGAGTAAATGAAGAACACGCCAAGGGAGGCACACAGGTGAAGCCGATGCACACACGTACAAGTGTTAAGGGATAAATTATCTAAAGCATTCGTGCCCAAGCACAAGAAAATATTATGCTCTTAAGGCTTATAAAACTAAGCAGTTTTTGTGCAGTGCTCTGGTTACTAAATGACATCAATCAGGAAATGGGACATTTGAATGTTCAGCTTGAAATGTTTGGCAACGACCTTCAAGTTTGGGAATTTACTCTATGTATTAAACTACTGTGTCCAGGACTTTTATTTGAAGAATGTTTATTACTTTATAAATGACAGGACCTTCGTGTTAAACTGAGCATAGAAATATATATCTTAACTTCCACCTCCAAAGCTGCCTCAATCCTAGCATAAATCACAAGTGTCTCAGATCTGGCTTAAAAGATTAAAAGAAAGCCCCCCTTCTAAAGCAAAGAATTTGTTCTAACTTAAGAGGAAGAGTATGACATCCCCATAAAGAAATGCAAGTTGACCCTCCACTCCAGTCTCAAGAAATTTTGTAGCTTCTAATTTATGGTTCTTTTCCATTGGCGCCCACTCAGCTCAAGTTGACTCTCATATTAATTTACAATTGAATACCCCTTTCTTGTGTGTTGGGCTGTCATAGCAAAGTGGCCAAAAAGTAATGTCAAAGGATTTGTATGTCAAACCTTAGCTTAGAAAATGCTCAAGTATTGCTGCGAGTTTTTAAAAATGCCATGTTTGATTCTCATTACGGAGTAACTCTTGTAACTCAACCAGTAATGCCAACCCTAGCCAATCAGTGAAGGGCAGTCTTCTGATGTCGTATTCTCAGCTTGACTTGGATTGCTTGGAACCTTACTTACTAAAAAAGGACCTGGTACCAAATACCGGTCTCCATGGAAAAACCCTAAAACTGAGTACAGTCAAGTTGGTGTAAAAACTAATGTAAAAAGTGGATATGCCAACTTCTGGGACAACCAATATTTAGCTTCACCATCAACCCTGTCCAGCTTCCATGTCTCTGGTGACTCTTTCAGAGTAGGGTGGATGAGTTCAGGATGAAACGTGGTGTTAGTTTGTTCCTACAAACTGTTTCACTGAAGACCAAGTCATATAGGATCTGTTTTGGCATGTGATTTGACAGAAAATCTTGTTGGATGATGTACCCAGCAGTTTAAATACATTCAAGTTAATAGGTCCTAGCAGACCATAAGCAACTTGTTGAGACTGTGTCTCAGACTATTCAACCAACATACACCTGAGGTCTATTTTGGTTGGTAAAAAAAAAAACCTGCAATGAAAAGCAGCGTATTTAGTCAATGATCTCACTAAGTCTGGTGGTTAATAGAGGTACTGTCATGTCCGAGCCTATATGTCAGAAAGAAACTACATTGTGAAGATGCTCAAATATAGAACAGTGGCAGCTAAGCTTCGTCTTATTGCTATTGTGAGTTCCTTTAAATCAAGACTAAACACTCACCTGCTCAGAACTGCCTTTGACTAGTAGTAAATGGAAAACTGATCAACATATTTGATGTGTATTTGCTTGATGATGGCATTAAATAAAATGTAATCTTTGTTGCTTGTTTCATAACATTATGTTTTCGTAATATAAAGCACTTTGAGCTACCTTGTTGTTGAAATGTGCTAACATAAACCACACTGAGACATGATGAAGGTGTCTCGGAACTTGCTTGAAACTTGTTTGATCAAAAGAAAGATACTTCTTCGGCAAATTATATATTTTAATAAAATAATTATTTCAATAGCTTTTCTCTCAAATGTGACTGAGAAAGGGGAAAGCTAGAAAATAAAGAAGTTGCTTGAATAAATGAGAAGATGAATCTTCACCCTTGTCTCAAATCATTAGCACCCTTGCAAATCATGCTAAAGATGCTAAAGATCTTTAGCAAGATCATGCTAAAAATCATAACTTTAGCATGATCTTGCTAAAGTTATGTTCCATTGTCAGGATGATGTGTTCAGGCTCCTTTTTTGACAACTTTTCCTCCCAAATGCAATATTCCAATTTAAGAATGGCAAGCATCGTATAAATGTAAAACTAACTGTGGGTTGCCTCGTTGAATCCTTACAGGGCCATATGACAACAATCCTCACCAAAATATTACCTAATAACTTCTCTCATTTAGTGTAGCCTTTCTCTCCGGTGTAAAAGCTCCAGGGCATTAAATTGAAAACCCACGCTTGCAGAACTGACATGTTTAGTCCATATAAAAGAACATTCAGTGCTGTAATAGCCACACTGAGTTGTAAGAAAGTGCTTTAGGTGGGCGTATAATAAACGAGTTGTTGAAGACATAAAGCCTCAGACCTGGTGTTTAGATTTATGCCTTGATATTCGGTTGGATGTCGTGCTTTTCAAGTTTGATAGATGGCCTGCTGGGGAGATATGTATCACGAGAGGCAAGCTGCTCCAATCATTGCGTGATGTGTGTGTTTTGTCACTCCAAACCTTTATAGTAGTACATACACAGATATACACACGGTCAGCTCATGCATGTCAGTGGTGAGCAGCCATTTCCAGTAGAGTCCAGTTGCTGTGCAACCATCAAGCAAATCTGGTTGCTCTGAAGGAGGCCTGGTTTAATTTTCCTTCAGTGTACCCAAAGAGTTTACTCTTTGGTAGAAGTCAACATGTGAACACAAAAGCTAAAAAAATAATCAACCAAAAAAACATGGGTTTACAATTTTTAATATTAGGGAGAAATACCCTCAAACAATAAATCCAAAATCAAAAGCAGTCTTGGTTAGCAAAATTCTACGTAACATTTTTCTCTCTCTTCCTCTGTTTCCCACTCACTCTCCCCACTCTGTCTTCACGTGAGGCCGTTCCAAGCTGGAAGGTTCTCTCAGTGTTACATAAAATCCAACTTGAGCAGCTGTAGGGTCAAAAAAAAGGGGCAAACAAAAAGAGAGAGAAAAGCAAGGCAAGAAAACGCAAAACCGTGAAATAATAAGGCACAAAAAATAAGGTTTTTGAAAAGGAGCGTCTGAAAACCTCCTCCTGATCACATCTTGGAAAGTAGGAAGAACAAAAGACTGGGAGGAAATTGAAAGCAGAGCGAAAGCAGCTTAGCAGCTCCCCATCCAAAAGGCCTGGAAGAAAGGGGAGACGGAAAACTGAAAACAAGGCATTAAATGGCTCTGCATCACCCAGCCGCTGTCTGGATGTCTGAACCCCTCATGGGACCAGACAGATAACTGCTGGAGCAGAAGACTGACTCTGCCTTTGGACCTCTTTTACCCTGACGATGAACGCTGAACAAAGCAGAAATTTCTCGAGAAACAGTTGATCCAAGATTAGCCACACATTGTTTGTGTCACCTGACTCTGACCCATATTTTGTTTTGTTTTTCTATGTTATAATGTATTCCACACCTGCAGAAACTGCACATTTAGGGAAATGTGGGAAGTTTATACTCTCTAGTGCTTTGTTTGCATGTGGTCCAAACAAGTTTGACACTTTTTTTCCCCAAGTTTATTGATTCCTGAATGACTTCTGGCAAACTAAATTGAACTTTTTATCGTCTTACTTCTTTTTTCCAATAATAAGTAACCTCTTGCAACTTTTTCATACAAGCAGTGTATTATGTTCTAACTTAGGTGGAAGTCGATGCCACGCGTCACATACGTTTCAATTCAATTCTATACATAAATAAACTTTTTTAATCCAAGAGGGAAATTAGATGTTGTTGTAACTCACATACAAACTTCTTCAAAGACAAGGTTGTATATTGTGTTGGTTCTGGGTAGGAAAGATCTCCTATAGTCTGTATTACAGCACTAGGAAGGTTCTGACACAAGATCCTCTGCTGTATTGAAGTTGGACTTTTGGATTAAAGACTACAATGAATCAATAAATCAAACTTAATTTGTATAGCACATTCAGCAACAAGGAAGTTCAAAGTGCTTTATGTCATAAAAACACAAAAAAACACAAAGTCATGCAACATAGAATCAACAATCAAAACATTACATTTAGTCAAGTGCCATCATTAAATTCTTAATCGACTCTAAACAGGTGGCTTTTAAGCCTAGATTTAAAGGCACGCAGTGTTTCAGCAGTTTTGCAGTTTTCTGGGAGTTTGTTCCAGAATGTTGGCTAGTGAATGGCGGGTCACCATGGCAACCAGTGACAGTTTAAACGCAGGCTGTTGATGAATATTTGACAGAATGCTAGCTAATGTTGACACAGCTAGATAGCAGCAGGCAACCATGGCAACTGGTGACAATTTAAAGGCATGCAACAGTGTTATTAAACAAATAATCCTTCTTATTAGAGCACACTACTTAGAAAAATTGCCAGCATATTGTCTAGTTTATTTGTCAATATCCTTGTTTTCACTGGATGCAAAACATAGCGATTCAAATCCAAGAAATAACGACTTACTAATTATGTGTTTTCAAGGGAGTAGGAACAAATTTATCATTGGGATGGACACATATCGGAAACCTGACAGATCTGTATATAGCTTGAGTAGAAATATCATAAACAATGGTGTCATCAACACGTTACTTAGTAACTCGTTATTCTAATCTGACCTTTTGTTTCAGAAACAAGTAATCTAAAGCGTAACTATTTACAGTCCAATAATCAGATTAAAGTTGCATATCTAAGTCACTGTTTGTTACTATACATTTCCCATTTTAATTAGTAAAAACATTTATTGTTGCTTTCCTTTTTTCTCGGGGAGTTACGTCTCATGTGTAACACCAGCAACACAAACGTAAATAATGGAGGGAGTTCAAGGCCTTCACATAACAGCTGGATTTATACTGAGATCTAACATTTCTGAAGGCAATTTTATAAAATTCTGATGAACTACATACAAGATATTGGTTGTAATGTGACAAAATGTGAAAAAACACTGTAGATGTCAGAGCGAACATGAACACAAGAGCAAAGCAGGACAAATTTATAGGAAATGCTCGACTGTATGCAAGTGAATAATGACTCACAGTCCAAATGACTTGCAGACGCTGTGACTGAATACCAAATAAACTCATAATTATCTCTCAAAACCACATCCACATTTGCTTACTGAGGTGCTGATGAACATAAATCTAAGAAGTGCATCTCGTCAAACCGCTGAAATCAAACAGACTGTGTCTAAGTAGACGACTCTGGTGCTTAAGTTTGCATATTTTAGGTGTGCGACGTTGGCCGATTTAACACTTGTTCAATTACCTTAGCCTCATGTTGCTGCACAACATTTTTACCACAGGCACACACTTGTTTATTGGCTTGTTTCCCTCTCTTTATTCATCGAGGCCAAGTACCCCGCTGCCAAGGCTGCCTTTTCCGCTGACCAGATGCAAAAACATACATTGTGGAAACCGAAGGAAGTCCTGGATGACTGAATCTCCAGTCATCCACTCAGAAGAGTAGAGCACATTTCCCATCAGACGCAGGACATTTCCCGACCTTCTACATGGCAGACAAATATTTAAAAAGTAAATATGGAAATAAAGTGATTTATTCAATGAGAAGATCTGAGAAAACAAAAAGGACAATATGAGTAATGGTGGGTGAAAATAGATGAGGTGGAGGTAGAAGAAAGGGATGCGGTATTTATTTAATAAGCACAGGTCAAATCTAACTCTGCGTGCTCGGCTTTCGCTGTCACAGCGTGCCTTTCACCATTTGTTTTCCATAAACAGCACATGGAAACATTTATCTGGCTTAAAGCAGATCAGCGCATGCTGTCTCGAGCCTTTAAAATTTGCTACTTGTTGTCCAGATCTGTCCTAATAAAGTTTTCTGAAAAATATAGGCAGCATTTATAAAGAATATTAATAAAATGAGATATTTAAATAGAAAACAGCAGACCTGCTGAGCTCAGGCATTGAACAAGCTGTCTTCGACTGATTTAAACAAATGTCAAAGAGAGAAGGAAGGGGGAAAAATATAACAGTATCCTCAAGTAGTTCCCTGCGGCTCAGCGAGACTTAAGTGTCTCGAAAACCAGTTTTTTTCCAACCTTTGAGTGTTTGGATTCTGCGACAACATCTGCAGTCTTGTGAAAGGGAATAGAAATCCCATCTGCCCGCTTATGAGGAGTGAAGTCATAATGGAGCATTAGCTTGAAGTCTTCATACCTCTTGTTTAATGGGCAAAAACTGCTAAAACCATCAACAAAAACTCTCACGAGTCCCACAGTAGAACCCTGGTCCTCAAAGTGGGGTTCACCTGCCGCTGGTGGTACTTGGACTTTAGTTAAGTTTTCGTATTAATTGTAAGGTAAATGCAAACTTTGAGGTAGTGGATGAAAATGAACTACCTGGTTAAAGGCAAACTGCTGATTAAAAGTAAACAGGCCTGCTTCTCCAAAATAGGACCCCTACTAATTTTCAATATGAAATGCAATTTACTCTCACAATATATCACAATGGTGATAACCATTTAAAAATTTCAAGAAAACAAGTAGTAAAATACCCACTTAAAACTCCTGAGTCCTGTTTGAAAAACTCTACAAAGACGGTGTTCGTTGGAAAGTTCTATTTACTTAGGTGGCACTTGTTATAGAATATGTGAGAATCCCTGTAATGGCTCTGACGGCTGCAAAACAAGATTTCTTGCTTGGAAAAGGTCATTTCAGTGTGCATTAACACCTGAGTGTGAGTGTAGGAATGGTAATAAATTCATCCTCGTTTTGGCCTCGGCGCACAGCATGTGTATTTGTCTGCATTTGTCAAGCTCTTGCGAGCATATGGTGAAGGGATTCAGGTTTTTCTCAAGTACACAAACTTAGCTGTCCATCCATTTCCAGGTAGACGGCTATAAGCCTGCCAAGTAATCTACATTGTGAAAAAAAAGGAGATACCTGCCCCCGTTCAGGTCCAACATTCACATTCCAGGCATTCAGGGTGCATTGATATGTACTCGTAATGTTTTGAGAGCTTGCCTAATGACACAAAGAGTTTATTGCACAGTGCCGGCCCTCTTGGTGCTTCCACTTTTTAGCGGTAATCACTTTCAATAATCAACAGGGCAGACAGAGGCAATAATCAGACCCCTATCCCTAATACATCTTGCAAAGATCAAAGGTGGCATGATGTCATTCACTCTCTGATCCTGAGCCAAATCAAAGCCAGACTCTATTGGCATTGGCCACTCTGCTCCGCCATAGTGGATTGTCTTTCCATATTCCTCATCAAATAAAAAAATAAAGGGCCTGTTTATTTATGTTTTCTGGCAGCTCCAGGCGTTCCTCTTACAAATAATGGAATGTGTTTTTGCAACAATACCTAGCTTTGGCCAAAACGAGCCAGTTTTATCCTCACACTCCGGAGCGACGAGGGTCTCAGGAAGGGAACGTAATGTAAACAGCAACCTCTGGTGGCTGTTGGAGGAAGTCTACATCAGTTCCGTGCTCAAGCAACAGAAGAAGGCACGGCTTTATGTAACAGCAGCTATAAAATAGGATGTGTAGAGCCTTGAGGTTTCCAGCAGCTATTAGCTGGCAGAGTTTTTTCCAAGAGGAAATCCCTATCTGACAATCTCATCCTCGTAAGTGCTTTCAGCCGTCTCGTGAGTTTGGTACAAGTGTTGCTCTGTTACAATGAAGAACAACAGGAAAAATACGTCTAATGTTTTCATGGAAGCCATACCAGATTTTTTTCCCTCTTTCTTTAAATGTGAAGGGAGAAATGATTTGTGTATGTGTGAGCACATTGGCAGTTGAAAAGCCATCTGTGTTTCTTGGGTTATTGACGAGGTGCGTCTCGGGACAAAGCGGAGGGTTCTGCTTGTTACTTCTGGGTGATGTAAAACCATTCATAGGTGTGAAAACCACAAGTGAACACTTGCAAGCTTTACTGGACACGCACACTCAAGACTCATTCAATGTACTTTGCACAAACACAGGCCTGGTAATAGATCCAGCACTGTTTGACTTCGCAAAGCACCTATGGTGTGTCAAAGAAATTACCTCAAGTAGAAACATGAGACTTAAACCTTTTCATATTTCATCAATGTATATTCTCAATATTCAGCCCCTGAACTGTCAAGTCCCTTCTCCTTTCCTAAGTCTTACTCTAGCCAGTTAAAGTCTGTTTCAGTTCTAGCAAGTTGGGTGTCTGTTCTTTATTATGTGGGCATGAATGTGCGTAAGAACGTGAGCAGGAATGTGGGAACGCGGTTGACACTCTGATAACGTCATTGTAAGCGTGTACTTTTGGGCAACCAGTTTCTCCAAGATCTCTCATTATATTTCTGTTCATTACGTGATGCTGTATGATTCTTTAACAAGTAACACCTTCTCTTTTCCAGTGACGGGCCAATCAACAAATGCACTCAAATCACTATACCCAGCTTGGCCTGGCTTGTACCACCCTTGAAATGGTTCCAAACAACAGGAAGGAACCACAAAGGATTTGCGAATGGATAAGAAACTGGCCGGGCTGACTGGGAAGAACCGGTTAAAGCCACGACTGTGAAGGCGGGCCTTTAGAAGACAGTGGTAACTCTGGAGCAGCTGTAGGTATTTGGATGATTGTACTCTGGTCAGAAGACACCAAAGTCCTTCAGTGGACATGCTAAACGCTACATGTTTTGGAAACCTAAGATTGCACATCACACTTAAAACATAGCCCACCATGAAATGTGGTGACTGCATCATGCTGCAGGAATGTTTTCCCCTCTGTGGGGACATTAAACCTAGTCAGAGTGGAGGAGAAATGGATGGAGAAAAATACAGGGAAATCCTGGTATTAAAGACCTTTAAAGCTCCATAAGACTGGAGTAGAAGAACGCCTTTTAGCAAAACAACCCTATATATACAGCCTAGTTAAATTTTAATGGCTTAAATTAAAGCATACAAATGTGTTGAAACAGCCTTTTCATATAGTCCAGTCCCAAATTCAACTGTGGTAAAAATGTTCCGAAATCTCCCGATGAGAAAAGTATCACGTAACATACATTGATTAATGTTGATTTAATTGAGAAAAAATGATGTACATAAATTAATAAACATGCCACGCAACTAAAAAAAAATACACCTAAACAAAATAAAAGTGTCTTTGTTTTTCTGTCACTCCTCTCCGGCTGGGAGGTTTTCTTCAATCCTCTTGATGAACTTCATGCGGATTTCTGTAACGTTGTCCCCTCTGAGACTGTCCTGGGCAAACTTCACATCCACAGCCATCTGGACCTAAATCAGATTCATAATGTCATATGCTGAGGTCCAAACAAGACTCAAAACACTTCAAGAAAAACTCTTCCTTTGACAGACAAGTTTTTAACAACAAACTAAAAGTCTTAAGTATTTTATGAAGCTTCAAAATACTTTAAATGAGTCTAAGAAATCAATCTGCGGATTATCAGAAAAGTTATACACGCAGAAAAAAAAAAGATTTATTTTGCATATAAATTATTTATTTACAATATATTTATTGTAATTTTTTTTTATTATTTTGCATATAATTTATTTTGCTGTATATATGCAGCTTCATTCCTCATGCCATAAGACTACTAAACTGCAATTAGTTTAATCTTTTATTATATATATATATTTACATTAATACTTTTATTATTTATTTATGTATTATTATTATTATTGGAGCCTTGCAATGAAATTTCTTTCAATTTGTACATTTTAAATGTACAACTGAATGACAATGGACTCTGTCTATGTCTATATCCTTCTGTTAAACACAGTGACTTTATTAACTCATTCGGATTTTCAAGAGCATTTGAATACATTTCATAAACTTCCAGCTTCACATGCACCAAATCCAAGATCCTAGATCACGGTAGCCATGTTATTTTATTAAATCTGACCAAGTCTTATTCAACATGGGGAAAAAGAAGCGGTTGAATTTACCATCTCCAGGGCTCCTCTGAGGACACCACACAGTAGATTGGAGTAAATGAGCGTGCTGTGGTTATCTGGCAGTTCCACAAAGTCAGCCAGCGGGTTGTTCTCCAGAATCAGAGAAAATTCATCTCCTCCTGGACTCCAGTTGGTCACACTGGGGGTAACTCCCAGGTACATCTTAAATGCAACCTAACGGACAACAACGATGTTGAAGAGAAATGTGAGGGGGGAGGAAAAGGAAAACAAATCAGGGTCTGGATAGGAAAGAAAATCTTTTATTTGTTGCACAATTATTCAGTGAAGTTTAGCTGGACATGTTTTGTCTTTAGTTCCTTTTAACGTCAAAGAAAATATTGTTGAACAAATCCATTTAACTGTTGGTGTCTTCAACATTCAATAGATCAGCCATGAGGTCGGTGTAATGCTACCTAGTTACATTTACTAGAGTAGTATTTTTGGGGAAGAACTACTTTTAGGAGTAGTTCTACTACAGTGTACTTTCTACTTTTACTTGTGTAATGTTGTTACAAAGTATGGCGACTATTACTTGAGCAAAATTTCTAAATACTTTACCCATTGCAAGTAACGTTCTTGCATAACTGACCGAATAAATCACTTCTGTGATTCAATGAGGGGCCAAGTGATATCCCAAGGCAAGGCAGTCATTAATTGTCGAGTCCAAACTACTGTTTTCTGAATAAGCGTGGCTCCATCTGTGCGCTGAATCTCCTCAAGCCCGAAACAATAATATCTCAACCAGCTGAAGTCTAAAAGCTGCTTTTCTGTTTTCTTGTCAGGGAAGTCATCAAGAAAAACTGATTTAAGTCCAATATAACCACAACATGTAACAAAAGAAGAAAGGCAGGAGGAATGCAAATCAAATTAGGAGCACAGTGACTTTATTAACTCAGAAGGATTTTCAAGAACATTTGAATACATTTTATAAATTTCCAGCTGCACATGCACCAAATTCATGTGCAGAACTCTTCCACCTGATAATCAGCCTCCTAAACCTTAGCAGTTTTAAATACAGCATTTTGGGTCAAAAAAGGTCATGACCAAAGCAGGTGATCTTAGTTTAACATTTAGAATCAATGCTAATGTCTAACAGGATAAAAACTTTAGAATCGTAAAGTTTTTATCCTGTAAACTTTATGATTTTCTCCTCTCCTTGGCCTTAAACATATGATCTCCCATCTGTACTTTTGCTCTTTCACCCATCGTGTGTTGGAGTGTTTTGATCTCTCTAATCAGAATTTTTAAGACCTCCTCCCACCCCCAATCTTGGGAGACGTCCGCGGTCACGCTCAAATTGGACTGGAACCTTCCAGTTACCTTAGCGATGACATCGGCTGTTTCTCGGAAATCCTGACACCTGCCGATGCTGGAACGCGCCAAGAAGTCCTCAATCAGACGCACTCCAATGTTGTATCCCCTGTGAGTGAGAGAGAGGCCAGACAGAAAGGCAATGGATATCAATACTCATCTCCACGGTAGGAGGGAGGTGTAAAAGGCAGAAATTATACGGAATTCTATCCTTCAAGACAGTTTTGCTTCACACACTTGAAGCCTTGAACTTGCTGCCAATTGTGACTTATGTCGAGACAACTTATCCTGACTGCAGTTAGAAGCCATGTAATGCGTCCCGATCCTAACATGGCCCATCTCTGACCAGTTGGGTGGAAAACTTGAGAGGGGGCAGAGAACATTTACGACCTTCTTTGGGCAGCTGAGACATACCTAATCCTGCTCTAAGCTCGGGGTTGCCATACAACCGGAGAAACAAAGCACACTCAGTCCAAAGATCTGCCGGCTTGAAGGGATGTTTTGAATTTTTTGGGGCTACAAATCCATGGTTTTGTCTAAACTTTTTTGCTGCATGATTACTGTATCCAGCTTGGCCGTAAAGAGATGTTTTGTCTGTCTTTAAAACTAGTCTCAACACTAGCTACTTCTAAAGCTTTTTCCCTAAAAAAAAAAAAGTCTAACAACACATGGATGTGTGTGAGAAATTAAATCTTAACATAGGCCACAGTATTGCTGATCTTACAGCAAGAGAACGGCCGAGCTACACTTAAGCTTTTGGGACTGGCAAGTAAGAGCGCGCAAAGTTCAGGCAGTTTCTTTTTTACATATTCAAAGATACATTTTCACATGACAGACAACAGTGTAGTCTATCTCACAGAAAGCATTGTTACCGAATAACAAAATTAATATTCTAAAGTGCTAATCTTAGTGTTATACTACTAAATATGTAAAAAGCAATGCATTGCAGTGTTCGTTAGAACGCACAGATTAACTTAATAATAAACATGCATAATTTGATAGTCGAGCATCCTGTCCATAGGTGACATTTGAGCACAAAGTATGTTCACAATCTTTCCCAAAGACACTCAAAGATACAGTTTTGTTCTTTCTGGTGCAGAAATGCCTTTGCTTTCACTTACTGGCTCAAACACGTTTGTAGCAATTGCCAGTGTAATAATGGTCAATAATGTAATACCAAGCCATAATATAATGACTGTAATAGTTTCAGTATAGTAAGCAAATAACTGGTGGTTATATGGTTATGGTACAGAAAATTAAAACAACGCACACATTCTGCAATACCACAACAGGAACATCAATGAAATAGATTTTCTTCAATTGAAGTTAAATGTACCAATTTGCTTCAAAGGTTCACAACATTTACAGTGGGTGTGACAAATGCTTCAGATGTACTTACATCTTGTCCAGCTGTTTATTGACTTCCTCATCATTTTCATAGTCTTTACAAAGCTGGGTCACCAGGGCCCCATACGTCAACGTGAACAGCTCAGAGTTCTAAAGGAAAAAGCACAGCAATGCATTTATTTTTTGCGGCTTCAATGCTGGTGGGTTGATAAATTAATGTACACCAACATAGCTATTTAAAAAGGTAAAATAAAACATTTACACGAAAAAAGATCCAGAGATTAATAATGAAACTGACATTATTAATCTGTGACAGGAATTTTGACAGGTGTTGAAAGGAACAAACAAATAATCCAAATTTCCAAAATAAAAAAATTAGGACATTTTTGTGCTTTATAAAAGTATCAAGAAATATATTGTTAAATTTAAAACTACCTGCTAAACTCCTGTCATGCCACAAGATGAAATGATATGTCATTAACCGTAATGATGTGACTGGCAGCTACATATTGCTTTCATTTAGATTTGTACTTTATAATAGCTTGATTCAATATTTATTTTGGTATTGTATATGTTAATTTTTTTTAAATTATGCCTCGGCATGTAGTTACATAGTAATATTATTACCTGGTAGCCAACAACGGTAAAACACTCAGAAGAGACATATTATAAAGTCTTTACGAGCTACAATCAAAACACAATATTTCAGTTGTTTTTACTACCCCAGAATCCAAGAATGAAAAGCCCATTTTCTTTATCCGCTAAAAGATGATGCTAATGTCAGGATGTGGTGCTACTTCGGTTACCACAGCACATTAAGATAAGCTACTTACTTAAAAACATGCTAATTGACAATAAAAACCAAAACATAAACACCCCACATATAAGACTGTATGTAAGCCTCTATATTTTTAGCTTACATGCTACACGAGCTACACTTCCCTTAGAAGCCAGCAATAAATGATACATAAACGTAACAGGTTTTCATGTTTTTAATACGTTTTCTCACAAGTGCATAAACAACAAATCACGACTGTCAAGCATTTGTTTGACGAAGATATGAAGTAGTTTGCTCTATAGTATATATTTTTTCAAAGGTTAGCATTTTGCAACCCAGCTAGCTAGCTCCTATGGCGTAAATCCTACCATTTTCTTGCTGTCTGTCGTTCGGTTGGATTGCCGAGACATCGTGGAAAGAGTTACAGGATTACACGGGAGGTAATTCGAGATTAATCCTTTATTTATTTGATTCTGGCTAAGCACTTAGTTCCGTAATCACAAGTTCGGTCACACACTTCCTGTTGTACAAAGTTAGCCAAATAGAAGCATCAGTTTCCGGTTTACTTAAAAGCTTAAAAGAGCGAGGATGTGAAATAGAAAGGCAACATAAAGAGTTAAAAAGTAAAAGGTGGATTTTGACTAAATAAGAAAGCAACACTGCTTATGTTTCAGAACCCTACACAGTATGTGTTTTTTTATAATTTGGGAAAAGATACACTGGGACATTTATTTTGAAGGCAACGCGTCTGTATTTCGTCAATTTTTTCACGATAGTATGTAGAGTTACCGCCCTCTAGTGACCAAGACTATAACAGCTGTCCTCAGATTCTAATAGACATACAGGCGCATAAATTAGAATACGTTCAAATAACTCAATAATTTTTCTGACATGCAATTAACTGAAAGTCATATTCATTATTAAGAGTTTATTTCTGTCGATGTCCGTCATGACTATGATCTACACTTATTTAAAAACCAAAATTAAGTTTCTCAGAAAAATAAAACACGACGATGGAAGCGTAAAAGTGCTGACGAGGACAACCAAATTATTCCTATGGAAACTTTCATATCACATTTTTATCACTATAAAAATAAATATTACACTATAAATTATTTTGTACATTTTCAAATCATAGTATACACAAATTTAGAAAATGATTCACATCAGATACCGGGCAAAAAAAATAATACTCCAGCACAAAATAGTCCTAACTGTTACGTCATCAAAAAAGTAATAATTAAAAGCGGTGGGTCTTGTTATAATGGGAAAATACAACTTTTTGAAAGCAAATTGCCAGTCACAACATGGCGACCGTACCGTTTGGTTTGTTCCGGATAAAGAAACCTCTACCGAATATCGGATGGAGTTATTTTGTCTCAACAGTAGTGCCTTGGAGTGCCACTAGATGGCAGCATAGGTTTACGTTCCTTTAAGTCCAGCGATAGGCACTCCAAGGAGTGAGCAGCGGTCTCTCTGATAGGTTACAGATGTGCTTCAAAGTGAGCTGCTCATTTTCAGTCCTGGAAATCACGTGGCTATTTTCCTGTGCACTGGGCTCCGGGGAGAGGCTCTCTCTCATCCTATGATCGTAGTGAAGCAAACTCACCGCGCTCCACATATTTAGGAGGAAGACGAGGAGGAGGTGAAGAGGAGGAGGCAGAACTGAGTGCATCGCCGTCTCTGACCGCCGCACCGCTTTTCATTTTTCTCGAGCTCCACCTGACAAGAGCCGGCGCGGACGGGAGAAACATCGGGGGGTCTTGTGTGGAGGAGGGTGGACTCAGACTCAGAGCGCAGCGATGACGGGCAAATCTGTGAAAGACGTTGACAGATACCAGGCGGTGCTCAACTCTCTGCTGGCGCTGGAGGAGAACAAATACTGCGCCGACTGCGAATCTAAAGGTGGGTCATCGTCATCATCATCATCGCCTGGATCATATTTCCCTCTACCTCGTCCTGTGTCTGATGGCCCTGCGCACGAATCTTTCCAGTTTATCCTATTTATACTACACCGGGAAATAAATGCGGCAATGCATGTATCTGCCCCCCTCGGCCAATTACGTTGTGGTGTGGTGCAGAGATTGGGCCACATCCTCCCAAGGCAGACGCACGGCATGCAGTTACATCATGTCAGAATACCTCAAGACATTCACAGTTTGATTAGAGTTTTCATATACACATAAAAACCTCTAATTATCTGCAAGTTATAGTGAAAACTAGAGCATCAGAAAGAATGAGAAACATTAGGAGAAATTGAGATTTTGTTGGGAAACACTTGTGCTGACTTTGCATCACCCTGAACAGATCGTTCTTGTAGGCTGGGAGCAGACAGGAAACCCTTTCTGCCATTAAAATGGCACTTTTTTTTACTGCCCTGATAAAGTGAGGCTGCTCCTCTCAGATTACTTGTGCAGTGGTTGCAATTCCACTCAAGTTGACTGCCTGGTGTGATTGCTGATCACAGAACCTAATTTCCACCGAATTGATGTGTGACTTTGTAAACACACCATGACATGCGGACAGTCATGTGTATCTCCTAACCCTACAAGAGGTGTTTATCCTCCAGGAGGCCTTGAACCGCATGCCATCAGCTGTTTGTTGAACCTGTTTTGTCACACTGTTGGGGAAACATAAATGTTTAGGTTACAAATATGCAATACTGGGGACCAAATCATCATTGGATTCTCTAAAACTTATGGTGTCTTCCCAGAGTATTCATACCCTAAATATGTAAGGGTATGAAGGCCAACAGAAGAACATGACAATGTTTTGGTCAGTGTGTTGGTTGATGATGTTGATGGTGTTTACATTGTACCGCCTTTTAACTGACTAAGTATAAACACTTATATGCTCAACCACGAGTCAGGGTCACGGACTTTCTACATTTCTAGAAAAGTTCAGGACCCACTACTCTAACAGCTTAGCTCACTCACTCTTCTCATGAACTCTGACCAGCTTACATGTCTCTGCTAAAGAAAAGGATCCCCACAGCATGATGCTGTAACCACCATGCTTCATTGCACAAACGGGGTGGTAATGTGCCACAGATGGCACTCTGAGCATAGACCAAAACGTTTGGCCAAATTTGGTGTCCTCTGACTAAAGCACTTTCTTCCACTGGTTTGCTATGGGACCCTATATGGCTTATGAAGTTCTTTCCTTAATGACTCTCTCCACAGATGGTAGATTTTTAGATTTAACAACAAAGATCATCCCAGTTAATGGACCTGAATAATGCACAGCACATTTAAATTTTTATTTGTAAAAAGAAGTGACTGCTACCAAGAAATATGTGGTGCTGGTTAAGAGTTGATGAGAAGATGAATGAAGCTAAACAAAGAGCAAAACTGGAAGAAAACCTGTTTGAGGCTACATAGTTGCTGGCTACCAGCCAGAAAGCAACCACAATGGATACTAAGTTTAGTAGATTTTATATTAGACATAAAAGACAACAACTTTTCTTCCATTTCACAATTGTGCTCTACTTATTGCTTGTCTGTATGATAAAATCCCTATGAAATCCATCAAGTCTGTGTTTGCTACTTACAAAATGTGGAAAGATTTAAACTGTGTGAATACTTCTGCTAAGCAAGGTAAGTCAGACTTGCTGATGGCTTGAAGAAGCTGTAACATCTGACTGTAATTAAACTTAGTCTGCAGGATAGTTGTGTTATTTGAAAAGGTGTATACTTTGCTACCATGGAGTCATTGTGAGCGTCATCAGAGCTTGCTCTTGGTGTTGAGCTGTCTGAGACGGCCTCGTGAGGCTGTGCCTTGTCAGAGAAATGCCTCAGCGGCGGAGAGGTTTGTCATTTAATGGAGACGCCTACACCGCGCACCCACAACACAGTAAATTACTGCAGGCTTTTAGACAGAGTCACTGAGTGATTGTTCAGGAAAACGTTCTGAATGATTCCAATCATTGCTGTTTTTCTTTTGAGGAATATTCTGTGATACCTAATGTTACTGGTATGCTGCAAAACATACAGGCCAAATGGGACACCATGGGACAAATCTCACCGTTTGTAGCTGTAAAATTTATTCTATAAAAATCTGCCAAGAACATCAAAAAACTTAGATAGAATTATCTGACATTTAAAATTTGAGTAACCCTGTAATATAGTTACATCTATTCGTGACAATCCCAGAGGAGAAATGATGAAAATCACTGAAGGTGCATTTAGCTTCACCCTGTAATCAGTGACTTCCTGTGATACAGAGATCCAAGTCCCTTATCCACTCTTAAAAATAGGAAGGACAAGAGTACATGCTTCTTAAGTTTTCCCGCTGGTTATTGGTCTTCATGAATCAGCAATTGGCCGCAGTAAAGAAGCTGCCCCCCCCAAAATGCATGCCCAATCCCAGGTCCATATCCAGTTACCTGTATCACTCAACCCGACCAAAACGCTGCACAGCTTATGCGGCTAGAAAACACTTTTATGATGCATTCAAGTACATCTCATACTCAGGATTGCCTAAATATCAAAACAACTCCAAATAATTTTAAACATTTTTATTCTAAGATGTCTGCAGTCTTACTTAAAAAATCCTAAGCAACAAAACTCACCATTCCAAGTGGTGTGATTGTTGTTTAAATCATCTGTCCATCCATCCATCCATCCATCCATCCATCCATCCATCCATCCATCCATCCATCCATCCATCCATCCATCCACCCATCCATCCATCCATCCATCCATCCATCCATTCATCCATCCATCCATCCATCCATCCTCACATCCATCCATCCATTGTTTTATTTGTGACTGTAACGGTGACTTTAAAGCTGAAGTACTTACCGAACTGCACTTTTTGTCCACTGTTACAACCTTCAAACATTTGGAGTGCACTTTTTGATGTTAGTCTGTTCAGCAGAAATAACATTAAACATCTAAGATTTTTTGTCCAGTTTTATATTGCATTGCCCTTTGACTTAATATTACTATAAGATGTAAAAGATTCATAATATTTTTTAAATTTTTGCTTTAAAAACAAAGAAACAAATTGCAGACCTAGAGCTCATTGCAGGGACAACAGACATATTCAGTAGATTAGAATGTTATTGAACAGTTTGTTTATTTCATTAACTCAATCCACTAAGTGAAACACATTATGTAGAACAATTACACTGAGACTGATGTTTTCACATCTTTACTTCTGTTAATTATGTGTACAGCTGCGAAACACACTGTTTAAGATTAGAATATGAAAATATGTCTCTTGTCATGTTGCCTAATGATGACCCTGTCTCTTAATAAAACCCAGTGTAATCAGAGCTGATGCAGATGTCGAGACACTTCAGGCGAAGTTGGTTATATAACCCAAGCTGTGATCAGACTCTTCTGGCTCATCTGAAGAGTTGGCTCCTCCAAGACTTGATTAAAGACAAATAAGAAGGTGCACGTTTTAAAATAATAATGAGGCATGCAGTCAGCGTTTCCTGAAAGGCCATCTCTTACTCTTATTATTTTTCATTTTTTTACATGCTTGATTTCATGTTCATTAAGCGTGCTTGTGCTTTTGCCCTTTTGATTGGTGTGACTGGTCACAATTTGCAGCAAACTGGTATAATTAGACTGCGGACAAGATTAGGCTGTTGAGGGAAGAACAGCGGCAGGAACACGTACATGGACACGCAGAGGATTATTAGGCTCCAATTTAAAACTTAAATATTAGTTGCTTTTCTCTAGTGTATGAAGGAAGGGCTCGAAAAAAGTATTTGTGCCACTTTAACTTTTGTTGCTTGTTATAACCACAACTTTGCCTGCCTATAACAGATATATTTCTCATGAGAAGAAGCTTATGAGAAGCTCAGTTTGTTGTGTCGTAAGACATTAGGGGGACACAGCAATTATGTAAATAAAGATTTCCTTGTCAGATAAGTTGGAAATTGATTGTTTTGTAACATACCAGACCACATTGACCTGTACTGTAGCGCCCAGTGAAAATGAGACATTAAAGTCTATAAAAGGCTTGAGACTGAGGCAGAGGTTCACCTTCTACCTAATATCACTGAACATAGAACTAAAATTAAATGATATGAATTCGGGTTGTACCAATTGCAGTTCTCTGGCTGATCATTGATCTTTAAAAAGCCAGACTGGTCAATATTGATATATTTTCTTTGTCTTTGACAAGTTGCTAATTATAGCAACAAAGTCACTAAGTTGGTAACTATTGTTAACCACGCATGTGACCTGATAGTGGCTCTGTCAGTCAGCCCGCTCTCACACAGCAGAGGAAAAGTGAGCAGTGACTGATTTCTGCGGAGGTAGATAAGATCGGTGGATAAGGTCGGCTCCTCATGTAAGTACCAACCGATTTCCTAAATCAAGGAAATCACTGCTGATTTATTGGTGTGCCCCTAATGTAAATCACGCGTCAGAACAGTCCAGTCAAAGTCCAGACCTAAAGCTGAAAATGAGAATTTGGGGAAAGAATTCAAAACAAGTGTTCACAGTCGCTCCGTATTCAATCGGACTGAGCTGGAGCTGCTTTGTGAAGGAGAATGGGCAAAGATGTAAGTCTCTGGAGATTCATCTGTCTTTCAGGGTTTTTATTTGAAAACCACATTTGGTGTTCTTTCCGCTTCAGAATAATGCCCTACTTTGGATTTTGAAATCAAATCCAAATAAGACACAATTAAGTATGTGGTTGTAAGAGAACAAAATGTGAAAATGCATTTCTCAGTGACAACTTAAAGCAGATTTTCTCCTTTGTACTCATTATTTAGTCTTCCATGCATTTATGGCTGCACACTGATTTAAAAGGTCACACATTAAGCTAATTCCCCACTTTGTTGGATGAAACTCCTAATGATAATATAATCCTGGTTGCAGTTTATCTTCTGTCTGCCCATACACACTCTTGCCTTCGATCCCCCGCAACTCCCCAAGCATGAGCTGTAAAGTTGTGGTTTTAGCCATATGGCTCACAGTGACGTTTGATGTAATCTCGTTTGCATTGACATCGACAGATTTACCTCCCACCCTTGTGGGTGATTGTACAGGAAGTGGTGTGAAAAAGTAAAACAACACTCCTGCCCAGCCATATCCCCCATGCAGTCTTACTATACAAACACAGCAGCCATAAAAACAATACCTCTGTTTGGTGAGTTGTATAGCTGTGCAAGAGAACTTCCTGCCAGTCCCACGCTCTCTTCTCCCGGACATTATGTAAATTCATATTTCTTTTTTTTTTTCAAAACCACTTCCACACACATTGACACGGAGACTGTAAAACCTTCAGCGCCGCCAGGAAATAGTGGCAAAGGAAGATGCAGGTGTTTAATGCAGTCAATATTTCTGGCTCCAGTCTCGAGAGTGTTGGGTTTTTTTACTTTCTCTCCATCTCTCTCTCTTCAACGTGCTCGTGTTTACGCACAGGCTAGACCCAGGTTGCTGTGGAGATGTCACCTGGCTTTGTCATGCTCCCCCACCGCCACCTCCACCACAAGCTCTTAGCACCCCCCGCCCTTTCCAGCTTTTAATCTCATCCAATCAAAAGCCAGAAGGGATTTCCAGTCAAACAGGAAGGCGACTGGTTACCTGTGCAATCTGGAAGACACAAAGGTTTAGCACCAAGGAGAGTGTATGTAGGCACAGTTGTAAAGAACATTGTATACAAATTTGTATGCAAAGACTCCAAAACAGCCATAATCCTTATATTCAGTTTGAAGTTTGTTCATTAGTATTCCTGCCTTTCATGTTCCGCTCCAGGCTTTCAGTTTGCTGTTTTCATTACGGGTAAAGTACTAAATAATTAAACATGTTTTAGGGAGCCATATGTCACCAGGGAGGCAATAGTCACCTTCTTTTTATCCATATTTTAAAGTTCAAAACTGTTCCCTATCAACTGAACTATAAGGAAAGAGTAAGCAATCAACCTTTCCTCATTTTGTACTTTGTGTTGTCTGTGAAAATCTTGTTCTCTCTTGCTCTCTGAGAGAACGGCGAACGTGTCTCAACGTTTTATAGAAAACAGATGGTTTCTTACATCTGCCTCCTCTGTCTTCCTTTGAACTCCTTCCCAGAAATGGAAAGTTTCAAGTCTTCCTCACTCAGTCACAATACCCACACCAAAGAGATTTTTTTTTTCTTTTAGTGATTTTGTCAGCACAGACTGGTAGCACTCCATGTGTTGCGTTTGCTGAAAAGCAAAAATATCAAACAATTCCAGCCAACAACTAGTTTCTGGGGACATCCCTAATCGACTTTATTGCACTTTAAATCAGTTGTTGTGTGCTATTTACAACCAGTCGGATGAACACCAGAAGAGATTTTTAAATGAAACAAACTAGAAGGATCCATGTTTTTTTCTTGCGTCGTTGAGTGTAACCCTGTTCAGACACAGTAACAAAACTTAACACAGATGGTGGGTGTGTGTTGGTAAATTTTAAATGTGAGCCCATCTGCCTCGCTCAGATTGAGATCGGGTTGAAGGATGGCTTAAGGGTTTCCGGTTGGGGTTTTACGCTAGAGGACAGGAGGGTGAAACAAGCGTGTCTATGTTTGCATGGAGGCGGAGGAGGAGGAGGAGAAAGAAGAGGGTGCACTATCCCCTGATAACCGAGGCTCTGCAGGATTAACTCGGTGCTTGCAAAGAGCACCATTTATCCTTGTGGGATGTAGGCTAATGAGGCATGCGCACCTGCTCGAGCAAGTTTATCTGCAAGCTAAATGATGTGTGTCCAAAGGTACTTTCTACAGCACACTCAGAACAGTGTAAAACATTTAAACATCTCATTATCTGTACTGTTTTTTAAATAGAAACTAGCTGAAGGACCAACGGGGGGAAAAAAAGCACATTCCCAACATGGCTGCTCACAAAATTGAATTATTTAGAACTTGTTCTGAAGTGGCTTTGATTTTAAATCTCGGTTCGTGTTCACTTTGGTCCTAACTCCCTGTACACATTCAGGCACATCATCAAACAACCAAAGTCCATCGTTTGATGACTAAGATAATCTTGTCCTGTTTGCCTTTGCCTTCTCCACTACTTGTGTGCTCCAGCTTAGATGTTTGACACACACAAACACGTTCACTTTTTCGCCAGGATGATTCATACACCAACAACTTCAAACCCTCTCTGCTTCTGGGCACCTCACCTTTTAAAAACTTTAGTCACATTTATTTGTCACACCCTCGCCGTTCCGATATTCATGACCTTTGCTTATAAAGAAAACTGCCACGCACTCAGCATAGCCACTTTGCTTCTTTTGAAGTATTTCAGTCTCTCCTTCGTTTTTTTAGATATCTGTTCCTCCTACACTCTTTCCACTATAGCAGTTAGAAGTACCTGGAGGTGTGTGTTTGCTGAACATACTTTATCATGAGTTCTTACTCAACCACTACACGGATTTGAGCTAAAACAGGTGCTGCAACCCTGTGTGTGGCTATGATTCACTTTACAAAATTATTTTTTGTCTTTAAATCCTCCTGTCTCAATTGATTCTTGTAAATACCTAAAGTACAAATCATAACACTCCTCAGGCTACAGTTTCAAAAACAAAATGTAGTAGCTATGCTAGCTGTTACCAAATCCATACTCTGACCCAAAAGCATTCATCAACATGCTAGCATACCCTAGCCTTGAGTGAAAACAACATGGTTTTATGCTATTATTATGTTAAAGACAACAGCCAAAAATGAAAACAGTTTTAAGTTTACTTTCTCACTGTAGCCCACTGACACAAAGGCAATTTTCCAGCTTCGTGATAAAACTGTTAGCTTGTAATCTATTTTGTTATTTTTTTCTTATCCAAAACAACTGTGTAGGGCCTACCCTACCCAATATATGTCAGTCTAGATAGAGAAATATCTGCTGAGAAACAAATTTGACAAACAGGACAAACCGATTCGATATGCATGTCACCTTCAGTGAAAGTAGCAAAGTTTCATTGTGTCAAGGGCGGCAATTTGAGATAGTCTAGGACTAATAAGTATCAGTTAGAACTGATACTTATTAGTCCTCTCTGTCCACATAAGAATCCAGTTCCAGAACTATTCCCTTTCATGCATTGTAAGATTCACATACTTTAGATAGACCCAAAATATCAAGATGTTTTAGCATTCCAAGATAAAATGCCACAAGATGTTGATACCAGTACCCAGAGTTCAATAGTCATGTTGTGTGTCATCTTCAGTTTGCTTCAAAGTTTTCTGTGATCTTATACATTTGCCTTCTAGCTTAATTTAACACTCTCCTGCTTATTGCGTAAGTGCAAACATATAATTGTTACCAGTGTTTTTTAGATAGTCCAGTATGACATCACTGTTACTGCTGTTGACACAGTGGCTACAACAATATTGGAAAATGTTGTAAAGAAAATAGAAAACGAGTACAATAATGGGGGGGAGGGGTCCAGATATTTATAGAAAATGATCAATTTGATTGTGTGGATGTACAAAGAGGCAGCGGTGAATAAATGTGATAGAAAGAAGATAAAGTAGTGACCAGAAACTGAGGGGGTTGTGAAAAAAACTGAAGAATTACCAAATTCCTGTTTTAAAGGAAGTTCAATACAATTGACAGTCCTTCTGTGTCAGTGCCAGTGTTTACAGTGGTTAAGCAGGCTTTGCAGAGTAATTCTACTATTATTAGCCGGCATGAGCGCTAATGCTGCAGCTTCGCTGTCAGGCTGATAGATAGACCGTCCAGCTGATGATCCTGTGGTTTACATTTACCGGTTTCCTCTTAATGCTGATGTTAACATTCATTGTTGCTCTGCTTTTTGTTTTTAGTCTCAGTAAGAGAATATAGTAGCCCTTCTTGCAATTGAGACAAAAGGCTATTCTTGGACCCTGACACTCGGTTTCCGCGGCTGCCACAAAGAGGAAGGCTTTGCAGGTTTTTCGTCCTGGAAATCATCTTCTACTTTCATTTGCATAGAATGGCCCCTTCCTCAACTCTGCACAGTGACTTCTCCTTTGACAGGGGATAAGGATCCAAACCCAAAGCTGCTCCTCCACCTAGTGGGGTAGGGGCCACAGTGCATCAACTTGTAGCAAGGGTGTAAGTCAGAATTCAACCCATCAGGCTAAACAGAGGTTGTTCTTCTTGGAACTGAATCTAAATTAATTAAAGTTGTCAGTTCGTCCATCCTGGTGATCTGTTTTTCTGTTTCCCCTTTTCCTCTGGTCAAGAGTTTTAGTGCCATCTGTTACAGCCAAATATAATTTCATTCTCACAACATGTGCTTATTTTTATCTGTCCTTATCACTTCACCTATTGACTATAGTAACTCTCTCCTCTTTGGTCTCTCTCAAAATCTCTCCATAAGCTTCAAATGGTCAAGAATGCAGCTTCATTTTATCACCTGAATGCTGTGGACTTCAACACATCATTAAAGTTTTACAGCAATTGCACTGCACATCAAATTCACAACAGACGTAAAACTCCTTGTGCACACATTCAACACCATCCACAGTCTTCCCGATTTGCCACACCCTGCACCCACCTTAGCACCCTAGGGAGCAGAGCTTTCAGCTCCTATGCTCCCCGACTCAGGCATTCACTCCCACCAGACAGTCGAAATATTGATTCTCTCCCTCTGTTCAGATCCAGACTTAAAACTCCCCCTGCTATAGATAGCATGCTCTCTATAACCACATTTTCCTGGTTAATTTTGTGTAATTTTTGCTCTGTAGTTTTATTTCCTTGTAAAGTGTCCTCATGTGGTTAGAATGTGTTACTATCATAAAAACCAAGTATAAAAAATATATTAAAGGCATTAAGAGTATAATAAATGTGAAATAGAACAAAATAGACAAATGTAAAGCTTGAGAAAAAAAATATATAGATACAAATAAAATGTAATTACCAAAATGTAAGTAGAGGCATCAAACCTGGAATTATATGTTCTACATGCGTATGCAGAACAAAGAGGGTGATATAAACATCAGATGGATCTGTTTAGATGCATATGGCACTGTTGTGAACATAATAGCATGTTCAGATAACATTGCTCCCACACATGCAGGCTCATGATCAAATGAGTAATCATCCCTGCAGGTATCCAGACTGAGAGTGTGTGTTTGTGTGTGTTTTTCATTATTTATTTTTTTGTGCTCTCCCTGTCTTCTCAGTCATGCAGACAAACACATCTATTCAATGCTATTATGTATTAGCAAACCACATGACTTGCAGAAGATTACTTGTTGTGTTCCCTGCTGAATCCAAGCTCATAATTGAGGTTTCAGACTGCGCATGTATTATTGAACTCACTCCCACACAATTATTACCCTCTCTCGTGGAGACGCTGCTCTGTGTTCAAATATTTTTCGTCCTCTTCCTCCGTCTCACCCAGGTCCAAGATGGGCTTCCTGGAATTTAGGCATCTTCATTTGCATCCGCTGTGCTGGGATTCATCGAAATCTTGGGGTCCACATCTCAAAGGTCAAGTCTGTCAACTTGGATCAGTGGACACAGGAGCAGGTCCAGGTCAGAGGCCCAAACTGTCAGTATGCTAAAGTGATAGATTAACAAACGCTTCAAAATACACAAGCATAGTCATGCCATAGCTTGCGTTGGAGAAGACTTGTGTGGGATCAATAAAATAGTTTTTTGTCTCTTTGATAGTCACCAGTATTCTTTTAACTCCCTGGCTACATACTGGATACATCTTAATTGTTAATTAATGAGCTATCATTGATACTATTAGCATCACAACAACCTTGGTTTTTGTCAGTATGTCAAACAAATGGTGTATTTAACATAAATTATTTAGCAATTATTCTTCTTCTAAGCTAAGAGTATGCATTTCTTGCTCTCAATAAGGAAAACACAACCTGCCCAAATCATCAGTGGGTTCTTTGTCAGTACAATTCTGATACATTAGTGTTTTGAACAATTTAACCAGCTACTAGCTTGTCATGGCTAATTAGCATCAGGAAACTGATAAGAAATGATGTATGGTTAAGTTTAGGCCAGTTACCAGTATTTATTTTAAGTAAAAAAAAATTTTTTAATTGATTTACCCTTTCAAAGGCTTCAAAATTTCATATTCCGGCAATATGGAGAGTAACGCAATGTTACCATGTTGCCCCCCCAACATATTCCTGTACATAGCTTAGGAGACATTTCCAGTTACAGTAAATGCAGAGGGTTTGGTTTGGAAACCAAAAAGGAACACCTCCTCCCCCATTCTAAACTAAAGTAACACTGTTTTAAAACAATAGCAATAAAGGTTATGAAGAGCATTATAGTGTCATGTGTGACATTTCTCAATGATAAACATGCACTTATTTATTAAGATACCGCTGAGTAAAAAAAAAAAAAAACACCTGAACATTTTCTGTTTAATACATTTCAACAAAAACTTGTCAACTTGTTTAGGCTTGTTGCATTTATCTATAGCGATAAACATAAAAAAAAACACAACAATGAGAAAGCAAACTTGTGTGGGTGTGTGTGTTTGTGTGTGGGAGTGTTTGTGTGTTTTCCTGGATATATGTGTTTTATGTTCACTCTGTTTCCGTAAAACTTCAAATGTAAGCCAGTGAAATTGGTGAACGAGAGAGTAAATGGTGTTTTGAGATCATCTTTAGCCTAGCATACTTTAGCCATGGTTAGCATCTTCTTATTTTGAGGTTTTTAATGTAACCTAATGGTGCACCATAGGTATTTACAACATTTCTCAAATGGATTCCCAAAAACCATGTAGATAGAGATATTTTTTAATCAGACAAAAATATATCTTGGATAGAATAGGGTCCTAATCTGGCTTGAATACTTTGTTGACTCTGCTCCCCATTAGTATCTCTACATAAGTGAGTCAAACCTGCTGTTCTATTTGATCCAATCCAGTAATCGTGTTTGTTGTGCTCTGGTGACACTAGTGCGTTCAAGAGATGGGAAACGCCAAGGCCAAGCGTCTCTATGAGGCCTTTTTACCCGAATGCTTCCAGAGGCCCGAGACAGACCAAGCTGCAGAGATCTTCATCAGGGACAAGTATGAGAAAAAGAAGTACATGGATAAGGTCATTGACATCCAGATGCTCAGGGTAAGTCAAACATAGAAAATAAATTGGGCGTTTGCCTCAGGCCGAATCTTCAAGATAAAGAACTCTATTAACGTCTAGTCTGAATGTGTTTTCTATTTACAGAAAGAAAAAAGTTGTGACAACATCCCTAAGGAGCCTGTTGTGTTTGAGAAAATGAAACTGGTAGGTTTCTCTTTTTTTATTATTTTGAACATTTTAAATGCAGTATAGTTAGTGCAGTCAGATGAAATATAAAATGGGCATAATTCTTTAAAGCAGATGTTTTCAGCCAGTTCTAAATCTGCATTGAGCAGGAAAGTCATTGATTGAGAAGACCATTGGATTCATGCCCATTTCTCAATTAGCAATAATGCTGCATTGATTGTATTGATTTTCTTAGAAAAAAGACGTGAGCCCGAAGACAGATTCCCAGGCTGTTACAGATCTACTTGGACTCGGTATTGTATCTTTTGAACTTCCTCACCTGCACTCACACTTTGCGTCTACACAGTGGACTTTCCACGCCACTCTATATATGCTTATCTTTCAATAGGAGGGTTCTGTTAGGCACAAATTATCACCACTTTGAGGTTTAAAAGGAACATTTTATTTGATAAATTGATTTAAAAATGGCTGGCTCATATCTTGAAGAGCTATAACGGTCTCCCTTTTTCCATCCACCCTCCATTAGATGCACCTACTCCCAGTCCTGCGGTGTCTAATGGTGGAGGATGTGTTCCAGACAGTAACGAGAGCCCGGCAGCGTCTAATCCAGCTCAGGCACAATCTGCTCTGGATCTCTTTGGTTCTCTTCCAGCCCCATCCTCAGTGTCCTCTACGAAAACTACGGTAGTTTAAAACACTCTCCGCCATACTCCATGCTATATTTTTGCAGCATGCAGATTATTTATTAACTCAACACAAATGTGAAGTTTTTGTTCTTTTTTTTTTATATGTAAGGTTTTGTTGCATTTTCCCACATTTTGAAGAGATCAAATAGAAGGGCATATACCTTATTTTTTAAAACTTTTTTTTTTTTTGCGTTGTAATTTATTTGCATACAATTGTTTTGCTAAATTCAATATGCAAAGTGGAGAAATATGTAAGAAAGAAAGAAAGAAAGAAAAAGCTTATTCTTGGTAGCTAGACATCTGAAAGGGCTATATTATATCTCAAAAGTGAATGGAATAAGCTAAAAGTCATGATTAGGATGCCATGTCATAAATTCTCCTATAACCATATAATAGTCCAGTACATCAACTTTATGAAACTAAACCTTCTCTTTTAAGTAGAACTGTTTCACAATGTGACCACATTGTGTGTGATCACGCACTGATCACACACAATGATCAGTGTGTGATCATTGTTTGATCCAAAACCTCAAAAATAATCTTTAATCTCTAAAATGTAGTGAATTGTTCTAGAAATCTTGTCAAATTTGTCATGTGTCTGGCACTGTTTTAAAGAGATCTAAAGTAGATCCACTTTATTGAAAACAAGAGGCCAATATGAGACAAGCCAGTTTAAATATGCTTTATAAATAAAGACACATTTAGTAATGCACAGATTTAAAACTCTTCATTATTTACCACATCTATAATTAAATTGACAATAACTTTTTCATTGTAATTACACGTTATAATGAAAATCTGAAGTTATTATGGAATCAAAGTGAAAAGTTCCTCAGTTTGATTGTTAGGGGATTCATGAATATTATCTTTGAAGAAGTAAATGTCTAGATTTGTATTCTTATTTCTTATTTGACTTTTATCTGGCAGAGCAGTTTAGATTAGGTCAGAGGTTTTGATGATAATGATTATTATTATTGTTATTGTTGTTGTTGTTATATTTTTTTATGATTCCATGATATGCATAATCAGTTCTCAGAAACTTCCACTGGAGTTTGACAACCATCCCACTAACTTGACCATTATCTTCCCTTTTTAAATGCGAACACAACACACTAATGTTTCTGTATTGCAGAGTTCCCAATTTCAGTTCTTCTATTTTGTACTTGTGCATTCTGATGGCTTTTTTTTCTTTCTTTTTTTTTTATCAACCTTGGCGTTTTTCTCTCTGTCCAGCCTGCGTCCTGCTCCTTGCCTCAAAGCAGAGTGACCGCCTCAGTGCCTGAAAACCTCAGCTTGTTTATGGATCCAAAACCCAAAGCAGAGGAAGGCGCCGTCAAGAAGCTGTCCAAGGACTCCATCCTGTCCCTGTACGCCTCCACGCCCTCGCTGCACGCCAGCGGTATGGCCACACACGGTGAGATCTGTATAGATTTCCCTGAGGTCTTATAATACCTTTATGGTTATCTTATTTTAATGAGTATTGTTTGCCCTTATGGCGTTTCTGTTTGTTTCCACCAGGCTTATATATGAACAGAATGGGATTCCCTACACATCCTTATGGCCCATACCATTCTTTAGCCCAGGTTGGGGGGATGGGAGGCGCCATGTTGACATCACAAATGCCCATGATGGGTCAGCAGCAGAGTGGCTTAATGGGGGTTCACCAGAACAGCATGATCGGAGCCCAGCAGAACTGCATGATGGGACAGCAGAATGGATTAATGGGTGCTCAGAGTGTCATGGCTCAGCCAAGCGGGGTTGTGGCAGCACCTTTCATGACAGGGATGGGCCAAGGAATGATGGGACAGCAGCAAAGTGGAATGGTCTTGCAGCAGCAGAATGGAGTATTGGCTCCACAGCAGAGTGGGATGATGGGACAGCAGCAGGTTGGAGGCATGGCCCCGTTACCTCACCAGCAAATGTACGGAGTGCAACAAGGCCAGCAGCTTCAGTGGAACATGACTCAGGTGTGTGTATTCGTTTTGGAGCATTTTCAGTGGAAAAAAAAGCAATCCTCGTTGTTTCTAAAGTGTGTCTTGCTTTCTTTTAGATGACTCAGCAAGTAGCTGGCATGAATCTCTACAGCACCAACGGCATGGCAGGATACGGGAGCCAGCACACAGGAAGCTCAACAGCTCCGAGTTCGGCACACATGACGGGACACGTCTGGAAGTGATTTTATGCACCTAAAAGCTGAAGGAACATCTTCAAGATGAGAGGCAACGGACGGATTGGGAACAACGCGAAACATTTTGAAGCGCAAGGCAATAGGAGGAGGAGAAGACTGGCGTGAAGAAGATTTGGGAAATGATTACTACCTCTGTCTCTCTCTCCTCTCTTCCTAAGCCTCCTCTCGCTGTCCCATTCATAGCCATGTTCTGCAAATTTCCATGTTTGCCTTCAGGACATTTTGGTACCAAGACAACAGGGTTCAGAGACCATTGCTTAGGCATTCACATCTTTATTTGTATCTAATCGTTATATGAGCGTATCTCCATATCCCCACATGTGTATTCAGTAGGTGTGAAGAAACTGCTTTTGCTTTTGGAAAATGTCTTTTTTTTTTTTTTTACCCTGAGGTTGAGCACAGAGATTCGCCTATCATCCTGAAAGTCGAATTTATTGAGATAAGACAAAGAAAATATTAGGCACCTTGTGGGATTTCTTTGTAATCTATGCACTGTCAGGGTTTCCTAATGCAAGCTCATTCAAAAGGACAATTGCTACATATCAGCATGAACCATGTGTAAAGCAGTGGCTACGATAGCAAATGGTTTGTTATCAACACAAAAACTGAGTGCAGAATCCAGCTTAAAGTACATTTTTTACAGATGTTAGTAAACAGGTAGTTATAAACACATAAAATAACAAAAATTAACTAGGCTAATATCCCTGTTCCAGTGGCATTTAAGAAAACAAATAAACAGTGATGTAACATCCACCGTATTGTGAATGGTTAAACAGGCTAATACAAGCTATGTTAATTTTTCATATTTTTGTAGCTAGCAAAAATGTTCTCAGTCAGGATTTTTAAACTATCACAAATGACTCCGATGGAAATCCATGTCTATTTAATGTATACTTTCTTACAAGTAGAAGAAACTGCTGCTAATTACTCCACCTGAGAATCAATATAAAATAATGAGGCTAATTTCCCATTTTTTAGTGTTATGCTAAGGTTTCAAAATGTGTTTTTAGGTGTATAAGGCCACACAATATATTCACTTAACTTCCAGAATAACACCGATGACTGAAAAGTTAATTTCCTATTTATAGGATATTACCTTACAAGAGAAATTAAATATATTTTATAGGAACAGACAGAAGTCAGGCTAAAATTTGCTAGGCTAATCTTCCTTTCCGTTAGGTTGCTAAAAATTTGCTCATTATTATTTCTTTTTTAATGTGCAGGGTAGCAAATAAATAAGAATAACATTTCCAAATGGTCACAAATTACTTTTTCTCAATAGTGAAAGAAACTGCTGCTAAATGTTTTATATGATCAACTAAAAGTAACCTTAAAACAAACGCTTATCCATTTTTAGGATTAGGATACTAAAATGTGCTTAGCATTTCTCTTTTATTGTGCATAGCATCAAAAAAACAATAGAAACAGATTTTCCAAATGTTTTTCAAATGTCCTCTTTAAAAAAAAATAGCAAGTAAAGAATATCATGATGTCCAATTCACCACAAATTGCCAAGTATTTTGAGAAAAGTGTTGCATATAAAGCACATTCTCCTAAAACTGAGCTGGAACAAGCTTTGTTCCAGTGGGATGCTAAGATTAGCTCCATATATCTGTTGAAATGTACAATGTAGTGAAATAAACAGCTAGAATGTGGTGACTCATGGCTACTCATTTTGAGGAGGGAGTCCTATTTAAAGTGTATTTTTTAATCTCATTTCCAATGAGCAGCCATGACTTAAGTTAAAGCAGGCTAGGCTAATTTTTCCTTTTCCAGTAGTATGCTAAAATGAGCTATATATTAGCAATTACATGACTTCCCAAAAGCTTAAAATTACTTGAATGGCTTTAATGTTCTTTATTTCTTTTGTTTCTGTAAAAGGAATAAAAGAAAAAGGGTCCCAAGTGTAATTTTTTTTTTCTAAAAATCCCTTTAAGTGTTTGAGTTCCTAGAGCAACATTGGTTTGAAACCTAGAACAGCAACAAAGCCTACCTAAACAACATTTCTATATGATGTCTGCTTTTCAAAATACTGAGGGCTTCATTTAAATTATTAATAAAGTGTCAAAAAACAGTCCTTTACTGGAATTTTGCAGACCAAAGATTAGCACTAGCTTTACTAAAACTGTACAGTATTTTATTTTTTTCTTTTCTCAAATTTCCACCTAGCTAGTGACTAGTATGAAAATGACCACAGCATTTGAGCTGTGTCTTTGGGAATACCTGCTGTTACACTTCACTGTGCTATTGCCTCAGAAAGGGTGGGACACTCTCAAAAGTTTGCATGCTTTTGTTGTCCTGTAACTGCTCAAACACCTTAAGCTGACCATCCACCTTGTACAATTGTGGCCTCAAACAACGTTGAATGTCCCGAAGTGAGAGTGAAACCAAGGAGGGGGTGATTATCAGTCACGTTTCAGATACTTCCACAGAACTGCATGAAAAGAATGTTTATCCGCCGTCGACTGTGCGTACTGTACGTTTTCAGATTACCAGATGTTTCTATCTACTGTGTATTCTACTCAGTCTGTGACCAAGACTAACAAAACTATCAATGAATGTGCGTCATGAATGTTCTCCTGATTGTAATGGGTACACAGACTTGACTATTGCTGCCATTGTTGTTGTTTTTTATTTTAATATGATTTGAATGTGTCCAACAGTGTGCACTTGTCTGTCGAATGTCCTGTGGTGGGATGCCTTTCTGTCAAGCTCTGTTCCGTCGTCATTTCGCCGCTATGTTGGGAGCAAACTGTGATCAGACAGCTTTGGTCATTTTTTTCAGGTGATTCAGGAACACTTACAGTCTGGTCAACGTACAATGCGAAGTGGAAAAGAGAATGTGCATACACAAATCTACCACCTCTCAAGACTGCAGAGAACCTCGTCTTTATCTTTGCCGTTTACAGTTGCTCTTCCTTTGAAATGCATGAAACCGTTGCTGAAAATTCTCAGTCTTTCTCCACCTGGTTATCTTCTGTTTAATCGGTTTTGGTTCTTAAGTCACTGCTTTTTATGCTTTAAGTGAGAGATTCACAGTAATATCTGCACACACCGCAACTTTCACAGCTCTGTTCTTCAAAGCTATATTCTTCTTTTTCTTTTTCTTTTCTTCCAGTTGGGCTAAATTTGGGGGCCACGTGACTAAAATTGCTGGCTCGGCAGAAACCAATATTTATCTGCTAAGAGTGTACACTGTAATAGGAGATTTTGTTGGAGAACGCTGAGTACTTTATAAAAAAAAGTTCCCTTGCGTCCAGTCCTTTTTTTTTTTTTTGTCTCCGTTACATTTCCTGGGAAATGAAAAAAGTGAAGGAATGTACCTTTTCGTCATGTCAATATCTAGTGAGGTTTTATTCTTTAATACAATACTTGTACATTACATTCATAAACAAGATTGATGATACGTTCTGTATATTAGCTCTGCATTTTTTTCACATGTTTTGCCTCTTTTAGTTTGACGTCTTCATGAAATCAATAAATAAAAGTTTGATTAAAAATATATTGTCGCTGTTATAAGAGAAAAATAATATTGCCTAAATAAATACTCTTTTTAAAAAAGTTTCTTAACCTTTTGCATAAAGAAAACATACATGAAATTATTTTTTTTTGTAAAAGAAACGTTATGACCATAAACAACTTGTGTTGTGTGAACTTCGTTTTTGCTGCCCTCTAGGGACCAGAAGCACCAACAACACTCTTCGCAGCACTGAGGCCTAACAAAAAAAAAAAACAGATATACACAAACAGTGATTCAAATGAACTTTATTTATTTCAGCGTCCAGATGTCAAAGGGCATGCAAATACAGGCTTCTGAATCCCAAATTGTTTTCATTTTTTCTCCTCAGTTTGGCTCTATTGTTTTTTTTTATTTTTTATTACAAAACTACGTGCACCTTAAGTAATCAATTTTGCAGCGTACAAACCACAAAAATACCAGTTTTACATTATCAAATACTGCACATAGAAAACATTTACAAAGCACAGGTATAAAATTACAGCTCCCTTTTTGTTCCTCTCAACCGCAAAACCTCATACACGTCATCACGGCCCGGTACGTTTTTCTCCGACCCTGTTGTGTTGCCAACACTCCTCGAATGGGAACGCTGAAGACAGCCACGAAAGAGTTGTTCAATCTTTATATGTTTTAGACCTAGATCTGCTAGGAATATTACAGATTCCAACAAAAATAAATCTGAATACTGCTGTAATTTTGACTCTTGGAGCTGTAAGTTCAAACGATTACAGCAAATGACCACCCCATGTGTTCTGTGCTTTTAGGGGCTTGGCGAGATGATGGGTTGAGAGACACCTGGGCCTTGTAATAGCCTGACAGACAAAAAAAATAAAAATAAATAAGAAAATGTGGCTAGCAAAATTTGTGCTGTGGTAGCTGATGGTTATAGACGACAGATGAAAAGGATCCAGCAGCACAAACCCTTAAACTTGGCCCCAAAAAAAAAGCTCAGCGGTGACGCCTGTCCTGTTCATGTTGATAGTTGCTACTCAGGCACCTTCCACACATAATGGGACTCCTGCTGAAGATGTGTGAAATACCGGAAAGCCATCTTCAGTTGGCAGAGCTCCGTCTCAAAATGAAATAATTACAAAATTAAGAAATTTGAGTGTGAACACACAAACTACACAAGTTTATGAATGTGATGGTGGGAAAGACAAGACTTTGTAGCTAATATGGAGGTTTTATGGCCCCACAGTGCAATTCATTTTTTTGTAGTTTTACCTTCATTACAGTCCTCCAGCCACTTATCAAACCTATTGGCTAATGGTTATGAAATGGCCTCAGTGTCCTGGGACATTTATACCCCATGCCAACAGAGACTACTAACTAAAGGTTCCTAGAGGCTCTGACCAGCTTAAAAACGTCTGCTACAAAACAGGATTTTGATTAATTAATTAAAGTATTTTTCCACATCTTCACCAGTGGTGCCATTAGGCGTCAGCGGTATATGAATGAAAAACCTCGTTTTTCATGAAAGCCATCCTAACGTGTATTCACAATGCAGAGCATGCTGGGTTGAGTATACTTACTTTTAGTGCTCGAAAAGTGATTCAAATGTATTTTATTTGTGGTGGCGCAGTAACCACCGTCCCAGCTCTGATAACTGAGAAACAGGCTACAACTAAATGGTTATTGCCTGGAGACGTATCGAGGAAAACATAAGGCCGAAGCCATGCTACGTAAAGGTACAGCATTTAGACAACTCTCTTGCATATGTGTGAGTTGCCAAATGGAAACCCCTTCACTGTGCCTTGCAGAATTAGACAAAAAAAGAAAAAAAACTGCCATAAACACCGTGCAGCAAACATTACCTTATTCAAAAGTATGAGTTTGATAAAGTGGGGAGATTGCAGGGACAGGATGCAGAGGGGAGCAATCATTTCAGCTCAACAGTCATTATGGCGACTTATATGAATCAAAATGCCTTTTGCCAGACAGAATTCATGCTCCTTTCTCGTGATACAAATAATACAGTACAGTACATAATACAGTACAGTAGAAGAGAGGGGGCTGTAAAGTTCTTCAGATAGACAATATAGCAAACAGGATGACAAAAAAAGTGCATAAATTAGAAATACATTCATAAAACTATACACATATAGAACTTCGGTACATTATTTCAAGCAAAATACATTTTTAATTTTTCTTTTTTTTTTTACAAAAAACTTTCAGTTGTGTGTGCTACAATAGCGAAGCAACATCTCCCACACAAAATAAGGCCATTGTAAACTGATCAAGCCCTCGTTTTGTTTTTGTTTTTTTCGCAAAAACCTAAAGGCAGGTTTTGCCCAACCTCGCCTTTCCGACTCCTGCTCTCAATAAAATCTCTATCCTTACAAAAATAAAATACGTTTTAAACGCAGTACTCAACATGGGCGTAGATGAACATGATGCAATTATGCACGTGAAGCAAGTGGATTTGACATTCTGAACATCCAGGGATTTACAATCAATGTGAAATTCAAGCTAGCGGACCAAAACGTACAAAGAGCGACATGTTTCCCACTCAGTCCTGATCTATGATTCTACCTTGACAACAAACAGAAAGGTCTTTCTAGATTTTAGCTCCACAAAACTCCTGCAGGCTTCAGCTTTCTGACACTTTTTAAAGACAGTACAGTGCTATAAAAAAGTAATTGCCCCCCAATTTAGCTTTTTTTTTGTCACGCAAAAAAAAAAAGTAAATAAAAAAAAGGTTTTTTATTAGATTTAGACTTACTTTTGTGAACAGGGCCACATTTCTTTCCAATGAATTCATCGCTTGGAACCTGCATTATTTATTTACTCACATTATCTTTTCACATTTAAATTATACATTTGTATTATACAGTTTAAAATCACTCATAAATGGATCGTGAAAGCTGTGAAAAGTTTTTTTTTGGTAATGCTGTAGAAGACGACATTTGGAAAGCTTATCCGTTAATTAGTGGAGGCTGTTCCACTAATATTTCGTTTTTTGTATATAGAGTAGAGAGAGAAATAACTAAACTTATTTCTAAACTGGGGTGTTTAATCTGAGTTTTTGGTGTTACTCTGTTCATCAAAATCTAAATAACATGACTACAGTACTAGCAGTAACTGTAGTCAATGTAATATTATGGCACCAGTAAAAATAACTTACATTTGTTGTGTTACATTCAAGATCACATTCTACTTTTTTGTTGTCAATAATTTGATTATGCAGTGAGAAAATTTGAATCATTTAATTATGTGATTTTCTTTTACGTTTTTATGCTGACCCATGCCTAGTATCGTGTTGCATAAACTGTGAAAAGTAATATCTTTTTTGCAAAAAAAAAAAAAAATCGTAGCAATTTCAGGGACAAATCTTCTAACTTTCTTCATGCAATGTATTTTTTTTTTATTGAGTCCAAGGTGAACAAAAAATTATTTTGGACTTGAATATTATAGATAAGTGCTTAGATGCAAGTCTAAAACCACAACCAGTCTCAGCCGCTCCATTGCGTCGCCATAATTTCAATAAAAAAAATACACTCTGGTTTCACTTCTGCTGAAATTCAAAGATTTGGAAATGTGCAATGAACTTCAGAATATTTAAACTCCAGTACTTATGTGACAACATCGATAATAATATTACTGCTAATAATTGTCATCATATAATGCAGAAAAATAGAGGTGGCTCACCACCGCCTGGACTTAAAATTGAAAAATAATACAAAAAAATTGACAATAAAGTGCTATCCAAAAAACCTAAACATACTGCCAAACGGGAAATATAAAACAGGAATGCTGAAGGTTGTGTTAGTAACATATTGCACCTGAAACAAGTTCAACAGCCAGAACATGGCAGGTTACTGTAAGTGCTAGTAAAGTAAATGTTTGTGCCAGTAAATTAGAATAACATCAAAAGGTTTATTATTTTTATCAATTCACTTCAAAAGTGAAAATTGTATATCGGATACTCTCAATTCATTACATCAAGTAATGAATTGACAGCTAATGAAAATCCAACTAATGAAAATCCAAAATTTGAATGTGAGAATATTATAACTCAATTATTTTACTTTAAAATACATTAAAAAAGATGTATATTATTATTAATGTCCCTCATTTAGTATCTGAGATATAATATTATGGACTAATCTATCTTGGTTTACAGTGCTGAGTGTTGTTCACCAGACACTCCCTGCTTATTAATGAAAGGTTTAGTGGAAGAAAAAGGTGTGATAAAAAAAATGTTTACACAATATATGACTTTCACTTTTGAACTGAACTGAAGAAATACATTTACTTATCAATGTTACTTTAATGTTTGTGGCTGCACCTGTAATGCTATTGTAATGTCCAAAAACAAAAACAAAGTCCTCTGAAATTATATACAGGTTTACATATTTACAGCCGGTTCAGAGGGACAAACGAGTGGCCATGGCCAGAAAAGGGCTGCTGCTGATGCTTCCCATCTCATTGAGCAGGAAGGACATCAAAACAAAGGAAATGAAGTAGCAGTCCAAACACGTGAGAACACACCCACTCAACCTCAACCCCAACCCCAACCCGGATGCAGAAGTGGTTCAAACACACCAAAGGTGAAGGAAGGAACTGTAAAGTCAGCAGCGAGTGTGTGGCTAATTCATTTTCTTCTTCTGCAAACAGCGTCCTTTGCTCTAACTCGGTGCTCCTTTTTGTCGGGACATATCGGCAAAATAAAAGCAGCAGCACTGTTTACATTGGTCAAGACAAGCTAAATAAAAAGACTTCGAAGCACTCTAAAATGTCTCGCAAGCCAACATGCAGAATGCAGCCGATACATATAGAAAGACAAATAAGTATTTAGCTATCTATTTCGTATATATTTAGATATTCATGTATAAACTCTGCCCTGTGAAAATCATAGAATATAGCAGTGTTGCTACCTCACATAACAGCCATTATGTGAACATCCGAGCCAGGTTTGTGTCTTTGACATCCCGCTCTTAGCTTCTCTGTATGTGTATGTAGAATATATCTTTTTTTTTTTTTTTTTTTTTTTTGCATTACATCTAAGTCATTGACTCTGCTACATATCCATACTTTTATATTGTATACTAGTTTCACCTACTACTTATAGGAATAATAAGAACAACAATAACAATTGCTTTGGTTTTAAAAAATAAAGTTTTTTTTCTTAGTTTGGCATAGAGAGATTAGAAACTGGCATCGATCGGGATGGCCCCGGGATGAGACGCGCCGCGGAGGTTTGACGACTACGGAATGCGGGGCGTGACACCTGGTGTGGTCGCTGTCGTGAAATGAAAATCGCTACATGTTCACGTCGCTCGTGTCTACGTTGGGTTAGGTTTGGCGGGTAAATCGTGATGGACGATGGAGGAATGTGTGGCCGTCTATGCGTATGGAACGTGGGATGTGCCGTTGAACGGTGTATGCCTAACTGCGTCGCGCTTCAGGTACAGTCGTCGTGTATATACAGTACGCGTGCCGGTGTCTGCGCTCTGCGGGACGTCTGCTGGGTGTCTAGGTGCACGTGGGGCTGGTGGCGCTCTCCAGGGAAGACTGGGAGAGGCGTCTGGTGAGGGGTCCGATGCTGGGGTCTGCCAGAGAGGAGGTAGGGAACAGCTTGTACCAGCCGCCGACGGTGGCAGACAGGTCCAGGTCCTCCAGGAGGATCTGAGCCATTCCCATGAAGCACTTGTGGTCCATACGTCCATAATCCCCCCACACTATTACCTGGAGGAGAAATAACAGTAAAACAAACTGCTGTCAGTGGCATCTCCATGCGCACGAGAGCTATGGGAAATAGATGTAAGTAAACTTCATGTCTGCATATCCTTCATTAAAATAATGAGCCAAAATGTTATTTTCCCAATGTAAATTGACACTCTTTAATTGCAATTTTTTTCATGCAAATAGAAAAAACTCAAGTATTTTTATCTACAAGAAATTATATTTTGTCTTAAATTTTAAAATATTAGATGTACATTTTGAGTTGGACGCCCTTCACACAAAATAAAGACTCCGCCATGGCATTAAAAATCAGCTGGGATGTAGTTGGTAGTTGTTGGAGAGCTCCTTCTGACATGTCTTCATTTATTGGACGTGTGAGAATTTGAAAGATTTCTGTAGCTAAATCAAGATTGCTCGATAATATGTGGGCAAATACAGTATCTGGGTCCTAGCAGCACTGGTATCTTGCAAGTTGCATTTATAATCAAACAATAAATTGTCTCCAAAAAGAATAAATAGCCTTCCTCAGGCATCTTGCACAGGTGGATTGGGTGTAATAAGTTGATGACAATGTACAATGTACTCTAAAGTATGGCTGAAGCTGATGGTTGAGTTGCAACATATTTAATGGGAAATTCAAAATATTTTGAGGAAGCATCTTAGAACAGATGCTTCACTACAGTAGAATAATAGTGAAAAGAGACCAGCAGTGAAAACAGCATGTGCTGAGTGAATAGAGTGCAACAGTTTTCCAGTTTGGTTAAAAGGGTCATGGAGATCCTGGAGACCAAAGGACGCTCTTAATCAAGAGTAAAGATGATCTCAACCCAATATTTGCTTTATTTAAATTTCTAATTCAGAAATATTTACAGACTAGAGCCATTTATGAAAGCAACAGTGCAAACATTTTTTTTACAAAGATAAGCACATTTTAATATGTGCTTATTAGATGAATATCTCAAGCAGACAATTTGAGATACTCTGCTCTGAAATGGCGGCACACACACCGGGAATTTTCAGCATAATAATTTAAGTTTTTTCATCTGGTTGTGTCGTGAATAAAAGAAAATCAGAAAACCAGAGACCAGTTACCTGTAGGACTTTGCCCTGAGGACTTTCATCAAACAACAAAGCCTGCTGGTAGGTGGGATCCAGAGTCTTCTTTACTACTTTGGTTTTCTTCTTGGCCAAGCACATGCCGTTCTCCAGGACATACACCTTCACGTAGGTTGCTAAGAGAGATGATTTGTAGTGAGCCTTCTGTATGGACAGCTGTTGCACATTTAGCCGGTGGCATCAGTACCTGGTATGTTCTTGGAGCCTGGTTTTGGGGTCAACCCTCTGGCCTGGTTCACTTCCACCTCCAGCTGCCCTCCTCTGTCTACCATGCCTACATGGACATCCCCTAAAGAGAGGGAACAAACCAGCAGCAAATAAATGGATGCACTTTAGACTTGGAATTAAAAATTCATCTTAAAACTGCAGAAGAGGGGGAAGTAACAGTAGAGGGCGACAAAGACCAGTTGGATTGTGTTAACCAGCAAGTTAGAGGGAGCAGCCTGCTGTGTATTTTTTTTTTTTGTTTACATCAAAAGCATTTGTGAGTATAAGAAGCACATACATATTTGCAAACGGAAAACTGACAAAAACATCTGTTGCGTCTTAAAAAAAACAAGAACACAAAAAAAATGCATGTTTTAAAAGTCAAATATCACATTTTATTCAATCTCTGACTTAACTTAGACCTATTTCTTCCAAAGGACTGTAACATAACAAAGTACCTTTTTTTAACTGAGTTTAAAGTCAACTTTCATAATAAAACATTTATCTAACTAATATGTACCCAAAAACGGAACCAGGTTACTCTGCCTCTTCCTTCCACTATCTAAAAATTCTACAAAAAAAAAACAAACAAAAAAAAAAACAGAGCGATCTCTGGACCATTTAAGTCCAATAACAAAGTCAAATGAAACAGCTCCACCACACGATTCATAAACAAGACTATGTCTCCATTTCTATATTTTAGGGTTAATCTTATATGACTAATCCCATGCTCTCTCTCTACAAGTATTTAAAAAGCTATTGCATGCAGAATATTTGTGCAACCCACCAAAGTGGACATCTCCTGCAAAATATGAGTTTTACTAGAGCCTTACCCATGGGGGGTGTGGCTAGTGTTTGCCGTCCTACGATCTGGGCGGGGCCAAGACCATCCAGAAAGTCGCTGAACTGACTCTCAGGCCCCAGGCGAGTGGTAGGGAAGACAAACCTAAAAACAGAACAACAGAGATTACGACGGACTGTCAGACAATTACGGATGGACGGATGTTGAGATCACCGCTCGGACACGTACGTTCCTTCGGAGCTGTTGGAGTTGGTGCTGCCATCGGTGGAGTCTTTGCTGCCCTGCCGTGTCACCCGGTTCCTCATCTCCACGGCTATGCCAGTCTCTGTGCTCCGTCGGATTGTACTGCGGAGCTTCTTCATTCCGCCATCTAAAGAAAAAGACAAAAAAAACAAAATCCTTACACACATGTATCCCAAACCAACTGAGAATACGTGATCATAGAACTCTATTTTCTGCCTTTTCAAAACCAAATCCTTTCCACTGAGGAGGAATTTAGAGTCACCTTGAGATCGGCCGTTTCTGCGCTATTTATTTTGAAGCAAGCTCACTCAGGCAAGGAGCCAATCTTACCTAATATCCTTTGGGATGTCCCTGCTCTGTTGAAAAGAGTTCTCTCCACTTTTCAGATATTACTACACTCCATTTTTAAACACACGCACAGGTCATTTGGCAGCTGCTCTGGTGACTCAAGGCAATAAGTTTTCAAGCGGTAAAGAGTTTTTCACAGACAGTCCCACTAGCAGCCAAGCACAATACGTAGCGTTTGGGGTGAGTGGCATAAACACGGCTTTCCGCCTAAACCCACAAGCTGGGCCGTCAGGCCATTATTCAGTGGAGCCACTGTAACTTTAGAGGAGCTGCAAATATCCACAGTTCAGGTACAACAAGTCTTATTCATGCACTCAACAAGTCTGGCCTTTTTGAAAGAGTAAGGAGAAGGATGACAACAGAAGTCGCACATTTGTATTTCAACTGCATCATGAAAAACTTACAACTTCCTTTGGTTTCCTACCAACCGGCTTCTCTGTGTGATTCAGAGGTGTGTGCACCTCTCCCCAGTGAGGGAAGCTGTCCGAGGTGGACAGCTTCGATGTCGGTCTCTCTATCACAATCTCACCGCAGCGGTCCTGTGCATGGCATGCTACAAACAAGGTGGAAAACTCTCAAACCTCCTGGCGTGGAACGAGGAGAGCGCGGCATTCTCGACCTCTCAAAGACCTTGCAGACACAATCCATGTTTCAGCAGATTTTTAAAGCTCATGGTTATGTCTTAGTTTCATTCTATGAAAGTAAATGATCTCCAAAAGCTAATACCACGTAAATACGTCTTTATTAGTCTTCAGTTGTGAACAGGGTTCCGGTTTAAATCTCCCCTGGACTATTTTTGTACCTGATGATGAAGAATGTGCATATTGGGTTAACTCCAGTAATATGAATTCTCATACCCTTGCACCCATTCCACTTCGCTGTCCCCATACATTTTGCACAGTCCTGCCAAGGAGAACTAGGGGTGAATATTCTTACAGGAGAAAACTTTTATGGAAGACTTAAACTATGCAACAAGAAGGTGACCGCATCATGTATACATCAACCAACTTTGAAGACACTGATCTTTTGTCCTACAAAGAACAGTAAAGCTGGAGCATCGGTCCAATACCTGGACTTCTTAAAACGCCTTTACAATTCTACTTAGGTATGGTTTAGATTAGAGAAATCACAAGAAGGATACTTCTTGTTAAAGAATCAGGCAGCAGAAATATTTACTTTTCTCAAACGACGTATTGGGAGCACGGCAATAACATTTGGTGACCCGCGCAGCTGCATACCATGCGATATTTACAGTCAGTGTTCACGCGGCTCTCGGCTGCAGAGCAACAAGTCCGAAACAAGGCGGGATCTCCTGCCTTAGTTTAACTCAAAGGTCTTCCGTCCTTTTTCAACTTGCTAATACCGCCTCAGCCCACTTGTTATGACAGCATGAACAAAAATGTGATCAACCGGATAAACACTGGCTCCGTACAGCTCGTTGGGCTTGCAGCCGTGGTACAGGCAGAACGTGGTACTCTATAGGAGCCCAGACAGCTCAGAAAACGCAGAGAAGTTACTTATAAGGAAGGACCCTTAACAAGCCGTTTTGCCCGTCGTCGCAGTCGAAGAACACACCCAGCCACAGCCGTCTCACCTCATTAGCCCGAGCAACTCCAGTCTCATTAAGCACCCCTGCCATGCCCGTCTCATCGCCATGACAACCACCGACACCCTGCATCGTCACTATCGCTATGGAGATAAACAAAGGCAAACAGAGCCCCTCGATGAGACTTCAGGGATCGGGGGGTGATGAGGGTAGAAGGGACTCGAGTCAACGACGAGGAGTGGCACCGATGAGGAGAGGAGGGAGAACGAAGATGAGAAGGATGGAGTCCCACGGGGGTCGACTGTCTTCTGATGCTTTCTATTTATAATCCTGCAGTCAAGAATATTTCCAACAGCCACGTGCATATACGTGTGTGCGTGTGTGTGTGTGTCTTAATAGCATGACACCTAGACAAACTCCATGCGTACTTCTGCTGCCATGACAACCTCGCCCTCGGATCTGGACCCAGACCAATGCCACCCGAGACAACCGGCTCATCTCATGTCATTTTTTATTATTATTATTATTATTATTATTATTATTATTATTATTATTATTATTATTATTATTATTATTATTATTATTATT
>CAEGAE010029876.1:0-36081 GCA_903067095.1 Girardinus metallicus | reverse complement strand
TATCTGGAGTATTTTAAACAGTGTCGTTAGAGAAATCTCCAAGCATACTAGCTTTCCTCAACCATTTACAAATATTGATAACAACCTTCATAGCATAGAAGAGAGAGTTCATAATTTTAATAAATATTTTGTAAGTGTGGGGCCTAAATTGGCTGAAGAAATCCTGCAGCCCACAGTATATGAAACACTAAATGACTCACTAGTTAGTAGAAATCCAGATTCCATGTTAGTCACAGCAGTGGAAGGAAAAGAAATTATAGATATAGTAAATAAATGTAAAAAATAAAATGTCAACTGAATGTGACGGTATTGACCTGATAATAATAAAGAAGGTGATTGTGGAAATTATTCAGCTGCTAACATATGTTTGCATTCTGTCAATTCAAACAGGTACATTTCCACAAAAAATGAAAATTGCCAAAGTCGTCCCACTATATAAATCTGGAAACAGACGTCATTTCACAAATTAAAGGCCTGTTTCATTACTTCCACAATTCTCCAAAATTTTTGAAAAAATATTTGTTGCTAGATTGGACAGATTTGTTAGTAAACATCAACTACTTGCTGAGAGTCAGTATAGATTTAGGTCACAAAGATCCACAGCGATGGCAGTTCTTCATTTAATAGAAGAGGTGACCAGTGCATTAGAGAAAAAGAAACATGCTGTTGGGGTATTTATTGACTTAATAAAAGCATTTGATACAATTGATCATGAAATACTCATCAAGAAACTCGAGCGTTATGGTCTAAGAGGAGTAGTTTTACTCTGGATGAAAAGTTATCTCAGCAACAGGCAACAATTTGTGCAAATGGGTGATTTCCAGTCCTCATGCTTGGACTTTGTTTGTGGTGTTCCCCAAGGCTCAGTACTGGGACCAACGTTGTTTATTTTATACATAAATGATATATGTAAGGTTTCCAAAGCACTTAATTTGATTTTATTTGCAGATGACAAACATTTTTTGTACAGGTGAAAATTTACGGCAGCTTTTGATAAAAATGAATTTAGAGTTATGTAAACTGAAAAAGTGATTTGATATTAACAAATTATCACTAAATTTAGATAAAACCAAGTTTATGTTATTCCGGAATTGTAAAAGGCAAAGCGATGTACAAATTATAATTGATAATGTGACTGTGGAAAGAGTGACTGAAATTTGCTTTTGGGATTTCTGATTCATAACAAGATTTGTTGGAAACCTCATATTAAATATGTTCATTCTAAAATAGCTAGAAGCACTGCAGCTCTCTCTAATGCTAGAAAATGTCTAAACTCCTCTGCCCTTCATATTCTCTACTGTTCACTTATTTTGCCATATCTAAATTACTGTGTGGAAGTAACTTCACTCCAACCACTATGCACATTACAGAAAAGAGCCATTCCAATAGTTCACAAGGTTGATTTTTATTGTCATACCAATAATTTATTTATAGATTCTTATTTCCTGAAACTCCCAAACTGCACAGTTTATGTAAAAAGTTAGAAACAAACTATTACCAGAAAATATCCAAGCGAGCATCACAAGAACAGGCATAATTTTTAAAGCGTATCTGAACCAAGTTACCTGAATTTCCCCAAAACCCTGAAAGTTGTTTGCCCTATTAAGGATCACAGTTGTTGATGCGAGTACTGTAGTTCTCGTTGGATAATTCATTACTTTGATTTGCACAGGTGTGGCATTTTCTTGTACATAATCCCAAACTTGGAAACTATTTAAGTGTTTAAAAACAAGTTTTTCAATAACTTTGCTGATAAATGGGAGGTCAGAGGTCGGCCTTTAATTCTGCAGTAGTGATTTGTCCAGATTGCTCTTTTTTTATCAGTGGTTTGATAACTGCTGTTTCCAAGTTACAAAACTTTAGATTAAATCAGAACTAGCAGAACTATATGACAATTAAACAATTATATGACCTGCAATGTCTTTGTTGATCTGAATTGTTTTCTCTTTTCATTTCATTTATACAAATCACATAATTGCTTCTTAATTTTGCACTTGCTTACTTTCTGTTTTTACCAAAAGATTTTCTGTGCAGGTGATCTGTTGCACCTTATTTAAACTATGACCTGCTGCTGTTTCCTGTGCTGTATTATTAGCAACTTTCAAGCTCAAAGGAAATGTGAAACAATGAAGGGAAAACCTTCTTACTTGTAAATTTTTTTGTGGAAGCCTGTGAAACAAATCATAAACAGTTTGCTTCCCTCTCTGTCTGACTCAGCTTGTAGCAAAAAGTACAGGGAGGGGAGAGAGTTAGCAAAAGGTAAAGTATATGCAATACATGTACACATTTAAAGAAAATATATGTACAAAATAATACACACGTAAACATGCAACTTGTGTATTAGATCACAAGTACAGATCAGGCTCTGTGTTACCAGCCTCAGTTTTGTGTTTTGATTTTGTATGGCGTTTCACCTGTTGATTCTAATAACAAGAAGAAATTTAAAGAACTAACAGATCAAGTATTAATCGTTATCTGATTTGCACGAAAACTGAAAACCAAAAGGTGAATCACAGAATGTGTAACCAATGGCAAAAACTTCAAGCATGGACATGTTAGTAATAATTTAAATTACTTTTTGTTGCCTCACAATAAGAAGGTCCTGCATCTGAATACTAGCCTGGATCTTTCAGTACAGAGTTAGTTTTTTTTTTTTTTTCTGGGTATTCCAGCTTCCTGTCACAGTTTAAGAACATGTCTCTGTGTTGCACTGTGATGGACTGATGACCTGTCCAGGATTTAACCACCTATTGTCCACTGACTGCTGGAAATAGGCATCAGTGATCCTGCTGGGAGAAGCAGGTTTAAGGAATGGATTAATATACGTGACATGTAAAAATGTCACGTTTGCAACAATAATGCTGGCTTGCATTAATGATAAAACATTTGACAAATGTGAAAAAAAAAGCAAACAAGAAATATCACATGAATTTTTTTTTACAGCAATGTACATACAATTGTCTCCTCTTCCTCTTTATAATGATAGTTCCTCCAAGAGCCAACATTTGTGGTATAGTGACAACTGTGGCTTCCTCTGCCACTAGAGCACCACCAACAGCAGGTGCAGCTTCACCTGCTGCTGCACACAATAAATCATTTCCTGCAGTTCCCACATATCCCCTGGCCTGGTGCCACCATAGTTTATTCTGGGTCTGTTTGTAAATCTCGCTGGTATAATGACCTCCGTTCAACTGTACCAAAGCATAATATGAAAACTACATCTTTCCAAGAAGGTTTTTAAAAAGCAACTTCATACTTAACCTCATTGGACTCTGAATTCAAAGGTAATACAGGTCTAACAAAGTATGTATCCACTGCAGGGATGGTCAAACATTTCCTCATCAAACATTTTATTATATTTCCTGGATTATTAACAAACCAAAGATCATAATATTTGTTTTCAGTTTTCACTCCAGCTTTTAAATGTTCAAACTCAACTAAAACACACATTATGTATGTAGGTGTAAACTGTATTTGTAAAATACAATTTTGTCTAATTTAGTCACATTCTACTGCATTTATGTTCATACCCTGTGTGAGCTGAGGTGGAATTTCAGCACTGATTAAGAGTGAAAATGGCAGATTAAAAAGAGGTTTGAGTAATTGGTCTTTTTATTTGGCTTATCGTAAGCCTGGGGTTGAACCCTTTATTGTTATCGGCTGTTCTGTTAGTTTCGTTTTTCATGAAACGGGTCACGTGTGGTGCACAGAACAGTTTCATTTTACTGGAAATGCTGCAGAAAGTCAGACAGCAGTAAGGTAGAGCCACGGGCACACCCATTTTTGTTGTTTCAAGTCAGATTTGATCCAGATTCCTTTTTCTTATTTTAGTTTTGCCTTCTGCAGAACATGGATTCAACTTCAGTGAAAGGTTGGTATTTCTTTTTTTAAAGACATGGCTTATTCATGCTCAGTAAAAATATCCTGACCTCACGCTAAATCAAACTTTGACTTTTCATTTCTTAACACCTTTTGTTTTGTCCTGTCAAAGACCTGAGAATTGTCCTTCTGGGAAAAACCGGATCTGGTAAAAGTGCAACAGGCAATACCATCCTGAAAAGGGATGCTTTTATTGCAGAGATGTCTCCTTCATCTGTGACGAAGGTATGCCAAAAAGAAACCGTCCACCTGGATGATCGAACAGTGACTATCATTGACACTCCTGGGGTGTTTGACACATCAATTCCTGAGAAAGAACTGAAGAGTGAAATAGAGAATTGCATCATGCTGTCTCTCCCTGGACCACATATATTTCTGCTGATGATCAGTCTTTCTGCACGCTTCACAATGGAGGAGAAAAATGCCATAAAATGGATCACAGACAACTTCGGTGAGGAAGTCTCAAAGTACACAATAGTTGTTTTCACCAGGGGGGACCAGCTCAAAGACACCATCGAGAACTATTTGCACAAAAGCCCTGATCTGAGGGAGCTGACCAGTGACTGTAAAGCTGGATATGTTGTGTTTGACAATACGTGCAAAGGAAATCGCACTCAGGTGGCTGATCTGTTCGAGAACATAGACAGGACGGTACAGTTGAACGGAGGTCATTATACCAGCGAGATTTACAAACAGACCCAGAATAAACTATGGTGGCACCGGGCCAGGGGATATGTGGGAACTGCAGGAAATTATTTATTGTGTGCAGCAGCAGGCGCAGCTGCACCTGCTGTTGGTGGTGCTCTAGTGGCAGAGGAAGCCGCAGTTGTAACTATACCACAAATGTTGGCTCTTGGAGGTGCAGCGATTGTGAAAGGTCTTGGATGGTTCATCAGACCTAGAACAGGCAATAACTAAGGTAATTCAGAAGGTGACTGGATTGTAGTCATACATGTAGTGCTTTTACACTTATGCCCTCTCTTTACTGTGCAAATTTTACCTGTGTTTAATACTTTGATAGTAACAAATTAGGAATATTTTAATTTCAATATTGCTTTCATTATGTTTGTTATTTATGTGATTCTAATTTTTAAATGTTGTGATTTATGCCAGATATTTAAGACATTTTTCCATCTCGATTGTGATGGACAATAAACCTATCTATCTTATCACTGTAATAATGTATAAATTATGTGGGGAAAGCATTACTTTATTTTTAGGTTTTATTTGAAAATAAAAAATACATAAATGGATGTTTTATGACGATGAGTTTCCCCTCCCTCCCCTTTTTGATATAATAATTTCTTCAGCAACTTTAACATTTACGAGTTTCTGGTCATTAATCCTTACGCAATCTGAGCAACAAATCAGCATTTTCACATCATGAGAATACAAAGAAATTATGTGCTTCTGCTTTGTTTGTATCTTTGTTTTATCTACCAAGTCAGCCAGTGTGACTTTATTAGACGCAAAACAATTCCCAACGTGAAAGTAAATCAGTAAGTATGTTGTAATCAGGTGGGAGGTTACAGATAACTAGACAGGGAAAAGGGAGTTGTACTTTATAGTATTAATATCAAGGACACCAGTGTAACTTGTTGTTCTCTGCTCATGTTCATGCAGCCTGGCCATGTTTGCTTTAGTTTCCGTCTGCTCTATAAACCTCCCTCCTTCAAATATGCATTATGATCCTTTCCTGGGATATTTACACGATCTAATCAAGATCATCAACAAAAATCTGATTTTGTTGAGATAGCCTTTTTTCAACAAATGTTTTTCTTTCCTTAAAACACAGTGAACTTTAATGAAATCACAATTAAAAATCATTTGACTTTGGATTGGAAAGAAATGCTACTTTGAAAAATGTAACCTTTTCATTCTCCACACTGAAACAGTCCTTTAAGTAAGGGAGGAAAAGGGATCAACAAAATGATGGGGGGATCATTTGAATCCCTTCTTCAAAGGGAATTAAACAAAGAACATGGAAAAAGTGGCAACACCTCTATCGCCACCAAGTGGCAACAATAATGTGTACAGTATTTACCTCAAATAAATCGAACTTGCATTTACGGTGCATCGCAACAGTATTCATAGATGTCGAGCTTTCTCACATTTTAAATTTTGTTAAGTTACAACTGCAACTTAGGATTTATTTAATTGGGATTTTATGGGATAGACAAACAAAACATACTTGTGTCAATGAAAAGTAATCTTCCAGAGTTAAAATTAACCACTTAGCTCCTCTTCTCTAATTAAACCTCTTCATTCCAGGCCTGTCTAGATGTCAAGGTTTACTGCCGCATCTTTTTAGATTTATCGGCATACTTGTCCTACAGATGAAAGATTGAACAGTGCTCTACAACATGTTGACACAGACCGTTTTTTCTTTTTTGTCTTTGTGTTTGTTCACTAATGTTCTCTAAAAAACCTCAGAGCAGGCAGATTTATAATGAGGTTAAATTACATAAAAGCAAATTCATTTAATGGGGCATCAGAACAAAGGGGATTAAATAACACACCACATTTTTTTTATTTTTAGTTGAGAAACAAATTAAAACCAATTATCCTTTTTCTCCCACTCTACAACAATGCACTACTTTGTATTGATCTACCACTTAAATCCCATTATAGCAAATGAAAATTGTAATTTTCAATTGACAAAATGTAGAAAAGTTCAGAGGCATGAACGTCTTTGTAAGGAACTGTATAGAGAATAAAATCTTAAACAACAAAAACATTTGGATCTACTAACTGGGATCAACACATGTCCAACAGCTTCTAAATGACCTCCGTCTTTCCCCCTTTCACGGCCCACTCCAAGTTTATGTGATGACAACATGGCCGCTGCCAGATGAAACTTCAACAAAGTGTCCTAGTGTCCTTCTGCTGTCATGGAATGGCTTTCATTTTTTTGTCTATCCAACTATCTGTGTGGTGTTTTCTGTGTGAGTATATTTAGTATGCAGTATTACGCTGCTCGCCTCCCACTCCACCCTGTGTGAGCTGCAGTGAGACAAGCTGCCCTGTCAAAACAGAGGCACTGCTTCGGACATCTGTTGTTCTGTGGAGGGACTGTGGTTGTGGAAGTGCACAGAGTATCATCAAGACACCTGCGGACCTCTGATTAAGGTAGGTTTGACCAACATAAGTCACTTTTACGGAATTTGTATGTACTTTTCCCAATGGTTTTGTCATCTTTTTCTCAAGATAACGAGTTAATCTTGAGAAAACAGAGGTTGTTTTCTTGAAATCACGAGATGCAATGACATGCATTTGAAGAATGGAGTTGGGTTTAGCACACACCCGCACGCCCCCCTACACACACCAATTATCGCACATTTATCATCTCATGATCTCGAGAAAACCATTGGGAAATTAACTTATTATCTCAAGAAACTTATCTGGGGAAAATATATGCATAAAAACAATGTTTCTCAATTCTGTTCCTCAGGGACCACTGCCCTGCGTGTTTTTGGTATTTCCCTTCTAACAGGCTTCTGCAGCACTTGATGACATGCAAAGGAGGTCATGCAATCATTTGAATTGAGTATTCTGGACACCTGAATTCTCTAAAACATGCAATGCAGTGGTCGCTGAGGACTGGCATTGAGAAACACTGCCATAAACTATGCTTTCTAAAAGACTATTTCTTCTCCATAGTTGGATGGATGCTGAAGATCTGACTGATTGACCAAGAATTAAGTGGATAGAGGCTCCTAACTGTCAATAGTTTTTGTGAGAGCTACAGGGTTGGAGTCAGGAGGTTCTTCACTTACTGCACTTACTGACGGAGACGGTTTCTGGAGCAACCATGGCATCAACCGGTCTCCAGGTGATGGGTTTGGTGCTGGCCCTACTGGGTTGGGCCTGTGGGGCTTTGGTGTGTGCAGCTCCGCTGTGGCGCATATCGGCCTTTGTGGGGGGAGAGCTAGTGATTGCCCAGGTGTTGTGGGAGGGTCTGTGGATGAACTGCCTGTCTCAGACCACCGGCCACATCCAGTGCAAGACCTATGACTCCACCTTGGCCCTCCCTACATCTGCCCAGGCAGCTCGAGGGTTGACGGTTCTTTCCCTGCTTCTCAGTGTTCTGGCGGTCATGCTCGGTGTTGCTGGGGCCAAGTGTACCCACTGCATGGGCGACAGCAACCAGCTCTCCAAGGCCCGCCTGGCCAGGATAGCAGGGGTGCTCCTCATTGTGGCAGGCCTCGCCTACTTGACGCCCATCTGTTGGACTGCCTATGCCACAATTAGAGACTTTTATGATCCAAATGTTGCAGCGCCTTTAAAGAGAGAACTGGGGCCCGCGTTGTACCTGGGCTGGGGGGCCAGCGTGCTCCTCCTGCTGGGGGGAGCTCTGCTTCACGTTGGCTCCTCTGCGCCTGGAGGAAGAACGCTGCCCGTATCTGGAGCCACAGCAAAGCCCAGCCCATCCATGGGGGCAGCAGGAGAAGTGAAGCAGCAGGAAAAGTCATTTGTATGAGATCACTTTGTTGGACATTTAAACACCTTATAATTACATGTTTGTAAAAATGATATCTACATAAGTATTATTTGCTTCTCTGCAATGATTAGTTGAATTTCTTCCAAAGAGTTGAAGATTTCATGTCCTGTTCTACCTGCAGTCAAAGATGGGGCTTCTTAACAGTACTAAAGCTTTAGAGTTATGTCTTGCTTACACGGTTGCCTCGGATGAAGATATATGCAAATTAAATTGTAATCTACAATTCAGTTCAAAATTATTCATACTCCTGGCAGATTTAGGATTTGAAGTAATATTAATGTTTTGTTGTGACCCAACCAGAGTCCCATCCTAAAAATTAGGGTTATGGCTATGAGGCCTTCCAATATCAAAAACTTGGAAACATGCACTATTTTTTCAACACACCAGTTTTTATTTAAATATACATAAAAACTTTTGTTTTCCAATTGATAATTTTTTTTACATTTTTATATTGTCAGAGATGCCTCATTTCCTATAAAAATGATGGGGGAATCATTTTTTTTAAAAAACTACTTATTTGAATGGAAATGATTTTAAATTTAAATTTGGATAAAGTATTACATTTTTTTTGGCTTGTCTGCATATTTTATTGTAGAAATATTAATGCACATAAAGAAGGTTTTCTAACTTTAAGGGCTTTGTGTTGGAGTAGGAGTTGAAATGAACTGTGGGAGGATTTTAAATGTTCTAATGGTCACTAATGCGCGTGGCTCACATTTCTCAGATTCCCCTCTGCCTCTGCCTGTGTGTGTGCATACGAGTGTGTGCGTGCGTGTGTGTGTGTGGTATGTGCACTAAAGGCCAGTGTGCATTGTACATTAGTTTACACCGGTGTTTTTGCTGAAAGTATGAGTGAGTATTTACTCTGTTTACTTCTTTCTTTTTCACCTTATCTTTGTAATGTGCCTTTATTCTTAATAAACAATATTCTTTCTTCAACAGCCGCTGTTCTTCTATGTTTATGAAAAGCATTCTTAAGTTGAAATACTTATTGATGGGTTTTTTTTCCAGTTCGAGCAGGTTTATTCTCATAATAAAGCTAATTAAAAAACATTTTTGTATTCTTTGACTTTCATATATTAAAGTAATTAGTGTCCCAGATAAATTTTGCTTTTCTTGATTTCATAACTAAGAAAAGAAATTGGAGAGTGACTACCTGATTTTGAGATGTACAGAATTAGTCGTGGTGCTTCATCTAGCAAATACCTTAATACCTTATATACCTTAAGTTTAAAACAAAGTGCACAGTAAGGTAAGGGAAGGTAAGGTCATTTTATTTATGTAGCACATTTTCAGCAACAAGGCCGTTCAAAGTGCTTGTATTGTGCAGTAATAGTGTGCTGTAATGTCTTTAAAATCTTGAAGTGTTTTTTTTTTGGAAAATATTTGACATATTGAGTGTTTGCATTCTAACGTAAATTTTCAAAATAATCCATATTTTTCTGTGTCATTTTTAAAACAACAAAGGGAATAGAAGTAGCTGCACCCTGGAAAGCAGATTATTCATATATTTTGTTAAAACCCTCAAATTATAAATATATTTATAGTAAAATGTCTGGAACCTCAGGTGCAAACAGGAAATGTTTGCTGCTTCTTTTCATAATCATGTATGTAATTCAAAAGCTGAACAGCATCACTTTTAGCTCAAATTGTCCAAATACATATAATGCTGTGCATTTTCTGACCCAAAGTAAAAACAGAAGTATAGTACAGGTGTCATGCACCAATAACACCTACACAACGCAATTTACATAATTTGTGTCACAGCTTTGTCGGTTGCTTCAAAATAATTCCCCTTACATGTGCAAAATGACTTAAGTATTTATGTGAAATACATTTGATTATCATTAAAACATGTTAACAGAGCTATCTCTGAAAGATCACAATTTCACACCGGAACTTTTGATTTTGAACCATGAACAGTTGTGATAACAAAAATATACCACTAGGGGGCAGCAGACATTAACGATCAACGATCTGTCAATAAGTCAAACTTAGTTATATTGAGGGCCTTTATTCTTTATGAAACAGTTACAAATTATGTTTTATCTAAACTTTACACAAGACTGGATAAATGTATTGTGAAATTTATCTTCTTTTTTATTATCGTTGTTAATCCATTTGCTCTAATATGTGGTTATTTTGGTGTTTGAGTCATCTGATTCTTTCTGGAATGACAATCAGTTTTCTTCTTCTGTTGTGTATTTAATGCTAGTCCATTTTTCAAACCTACTTCTATTGCTCAACTCAGATCACAGCAGAGAATAACTAAGGCTTACCTGCATGTGATCTACTTTTAGATGAGCAAGAGCCCCACGTGTCAGCACATGCCAGCATTTACGTGCAAAGTGTAGAATACAAAGTCCTGGCACAAAGAAAATACACAGTAAATCAGTTCTAGGGTTTAATGACTAAATTATCTGTTGTTTTTTTTTTTACCAGGGCTGAAAATTATTTACCTAATCTCAACTAAACTAAACCACATACTCCAATATGTAGTTATTTATATTTTAAATAGAAGCCAAAATGAAAATGTTCATTAAAAACAAACCCTACGTACATAAAATCTTTACAAGTTTAGAAATAAATGTTCTTTTCACCATTAATGTTGTATGACGGCAGAGAAAGAATGAAAGTTTTAGACATTTCTACAAAAATCATAGCCAAGTTTCTGTTTTGTTCCGTTTGTTGCCCCGTCTTACCATAGCATAACATAGTGATACATAAACAATATACAAATATATTTGATTTGTTGTTCAGAAAAGTAATAGACTGTCCTTTTCTGAAATGAAGAACATCTTCAAGTTCATTTGCACCCTTCTCTCTCCTGCTCTGACCCAACATGATAACGACCCCACACACCAACCTCAGCCAACTGTTTAAAGGATAAACATTCACACTGCTTATGGGTCTCATTCAAATTTTCAGGAAACATAAAGTACTTTTTTCATAGAGTAAGACTGAGGTGTTCAATACAGTTGAGCTCCATCTCAAAATCACTGTTTATGTCTGCAAACGTTTCATAATTGAAGCTGATCGACCACTTATCAATCACTTTGACGACTCTTCATCAAGCCAGCCTCTCAAAAGGAACCACTCTTAAAGTGCCAGTGTTTCATAATTTGTAGAACATTTTTAAAAGTTTACTAAAGTCACTTATTTATTACTTTTAGTTGTGTTTACTGGAAATTATAACTACTTTCATACTCCGTTTTCATAAGGCATTCCACCATCTATGACTTCTAAGCACTGCTGCGTACATTTTTTACTAAAGCAGTCACTTAGGAAAATAAAGACAATAACTTAGCAAACTGGACTGACAACTGATACATTGTAATTATTCTGTCAATCACAAAGGCAAAAGAGAGAAAGGTGGGTCAAAAGAAAGCAACTAATAATAAACACTTATTTCCAAGAAAAACATCAAGGACATCCTGGAAGAATAACAAAGTAAACAATTAGTCTCACAGCGCCTGACTAAAACTTTACATAAAATAATCAGCATACCTCTCAATCAACAGCTATCTTTCTGTCTTTTATTGTAATTTTAATCTTCTTCATTCTGTTTACTATGCTGACATTATTTCATCAAGTTGTATTTAACAAAATGAAACTATCAAAAAACATTAGTATTTCTTTTTATGGACGCAGTTTTCAACATTTAAAAGACGGGCAGCGTTAAAGTAGTTACACAGTAAACCGCATGCTCCCGCAAAGAAAGCTGAGCACCAAACACCACCAGCCCCATTTTTCAGGGTTACTTTCTGTTCTCCTGGGAACGGTTGTCCTCTTAAAGGGACAGTGTTCCCTTTTATCACCTGCATCGCATCGGAGAGGATGAGTGTCGCTTTAAAAGCACATGACAGCTAAAAGTGGGGAAACTGGAGTACACCAGTCTATTGTGTGCAGAAAATTTCTGCATTGTCATACTACGTTGCTGACCTTCCACGTTCAGCCTCCCCACCGAGCAGGTAGGCAGCTCCTCCGTCCGCACTGACAATTGGCTGGGCTCCTCTCTCTCCCTCGGTGTCACAGCTGCTTCCTGCTGCGCCGCAACATCGTAGCTTCAACGAGCTCTCGCGTGCACGCTGGTCTCGCGACGTGAAAGTCCCCGCTCTCCTTTGTCGGAATGTTTGAAGATTAACGAGGTTGTCCTGTGGGTTACACTTGCTTGTTGTAGCGGCAGGAAGCTCCAGGTCTGAGCAGAGCCACGCACTGCAGGCGGACAGAGGGCCGTGGCGAGCCGGGTGGAGGGAACCCTGCGCTGTGGAAGGAGGTCGGGAGAGGAGCCGGTGTTATCATGACTGAGAAACGGATGTCGCGGTGGTACTTCGGGGGGCTGGCCTCCTGCGGAGCCGCGTGCTGCACCCATCCTCTGGATCTCGTCAAGGTGAGGGGCGCAGTAGTTCTGCCACAGAGCTGGGGGTGAAGGAGAGTGCAGGCCTTAACACCAGGGCACAGCTGGTTCCAGCTGTTCTTGCACAAGTCAGCGTGTTTCACCAAACCTCCCGTCTTGAAGGTTTCACATAGTGCCCTGCTAGACTACAGAGGTCACTGTAAACTTCCTGAGAGCTTAAGTTGGCAGAGTTTGTCTGTAATAAATAGGATGTTCAAAGTTGAATCTAGGTCATAGTTTCCCAGACACAGTAGACCTGTTAATCTACACCAAATGCCTAAATCTTCTTTCATTTCTCTAGAGACTTTTGCACATGACTCAAATAAAGTTTGTGGCGCTCAGGAAATCATGTGCTGTGTAATTATACGGGGAGGAAAGGTAATCACCAGACCGCAGTTGACTGGCCCTCTGAAAGGCCTTCTGTTTGCCCTTACTTGTTACTTGCATGTGGCAAAGCTGGAAAGCGGGTTTTAACACGTGCTTCAGAAATGTAAATGTTCCTTATTTTAAGAAAAAAGAAGAGCAGGAACCGCTTACTGACATTAAGGCTAAAAAAAAAAAGTGAGGGGCTTCAAACAACTACAGCTGAAAGTGACAAAGTGAGCAGACTTTTCTAGTTGTATGGAGTAAGCGTGGGCTGGTTTAAGCTTCCTATAGTTTTGCGCAAAAACACAATTTATATAAAAATGTATGGCATTATATATCTGCTTTGATTTAAAACAGAAAATTAGCAAATATTTCTAATTCTGCAAGTACCTAAAGTAGTGTAGCCCATACCATGTGTTTATTAAAATGTTTATACAAACACTCAAGAAAAATATTTCAGTTAAGAGCCTCCAAATTTACGATTTTATAATTAAGCAAACTGTCCTATTGCACGCAGTAATACATACTTTTGTTTGCTGGGTTTTGACTACAACGGGTACAACTTGATCGGTTTTCAAACTGCATGAACTGCCTTTCTAGTAAAACTGTCTCTGAACCGGATCCTCTGGTTAAAAGGACGATAAAACCGTTAGGAACTGTGTCACAGAAAATGTTAGGTTTATTCTTTTCTCTTTAGGCCCTAGAGGCCTTTATTTAGCAGTAACTGGACAGGAAATGGGGAGGAGAGAGCTCCATCACACACTACGCTCAGCACGTGAATGTGTGTGTGTGACTGAAGTGAGTGTGAAGTGCTTCCGGTTCATATGGACTTGATAAAGTGCTGTACAAGTGCAGGTCATTTACCAACTGAGCCTCCCATCACTCAACATTTTAGGTGTTTTAAATCCAAAACTTGTCAGAACTTTGGTTAAACTCCACTCTGGAAGCTTGATGATGTCTAGTTTGGAGTGTAGACTAACACATTACTGCCCCTCCCCCACCTGCTGCTGTGTGTACTGCAGGTCAGCTGGCTGAGATGATGAAAATTATAAATAGCTGTTTTTGACATAGGATTACCAGTAAATTGCCTATTTCTGAAAGGTCAGTACTGAACGGCTCTTATATCATTAGGAATGTCTTTCTGGGATTAGTGTGAGGCAGCTTTCATTCGTCTTGATCAAATGTAAACATCACTGCTGTCTCAAGAGTTTAAATAAAAAATCTGTGTAATAATCAAAATGTTCACAATCCAGTTTTAGGGCCAGTATGGTGTTAAGACTTTTAAAAGGCTTTTTAATTTGTCCCTGGCTTTCAGCCGGCCTTAACAGCTTGATTTCCAAGAGTGAATAACATTTTGTTGCGACAATTATTCTGACATCTAGTCAGTTTAAAGACGTTATGCAGTGAAAACAGAATGAGGTCCCATAATAGAGAAAAGTGCATTTTGCTGTGCTGTGCTGTTTCCACATTGCCGACAAGTCCAGTTACGGCAGTCCAAAGAGCACAGAGTCATGTTTGTTTTCATTTTAATGATTTGGAAAATAAGCAAACACAGGTTTGACACCATCTGTTTTAGTCTTTAAAAGTTACAATGTGGTTTGCCAACAGCACAAACACTGACATGAAAAATTACCTATGGATGGGACCAGTTCTGATGCTGTCTTGCTTTAAATTGTAACTCTTTTTTTTTTTTTTTTAATGAAATACTTATAAAATAATCAAGTTGATCGATTTATTTAAAGCACTATCTAATTCATTTCCCTCCAAAAATAATTTTCCCTCTCAAAATGTATCAATTTACAGCTTGATTTGAGCCCCGATTGAATCTTACCGAATTAATCTTTATAGCTGTGACAATAACAATTTTTTCTCTAGTGAGGAAACGGAGAAAGAACTTGACTTTTTTCAGTGGTTTCTTTAAAACTGTTTCTCTTTATACTTGAATTGAAATTGGGTGAAGATATTGCTCAAGATATTGCTTAGTCATTCTGTACCTTCCTGCTTTTCCTGTTTTTTTTTTTTTGTGCTCCTTGCTTGTTTTCAGTCTGACCAGTGAAGCTTTAACAATCCAGGTGGTTTCAACATACCTCCACAAAACTCTTCTTTTATAGAAAGAGACTAGAAGAAGAAATTGAGTGCAACACCATGTTAACCAAGATTCGCTTGTATGTTTTGCAACAGTATCCCAATAATTTTCATTTGAGGGCTGAAAAACTAACAATGACTTATTGTCTTCTCTACTGCAACTCCACAGGGGGATGGATTGCTAATGTGGGTTATAAATTATGCCAGAAGTCATATTTGATTTCCGAATTTTATCACTTAACTTTGGTCCAAAATGTGAAAACACTAGATTTGCAAAATCTCTGTTACCACTGTGGTTCTGTGGCCAATGTGTTTCCTCATTACTTTGTTTCTTGAAACACTCTTGCAACATTTTGTTGAGTAAACAACATGTTGCAACATGGTGTTTACTCCCATTTTAGACACCTTCACATTTTAGATTGTGAAGGTAGAGTTGTTGAGGAACTTTGAACAATACAAGTTGGAAACTTGACTTCGAAGTTAAAATTTCTGACTTGAAAATGTTCAGATTCAAAAGAAGTGCTTGACGGAAACTGCTGCAGTGATTTAAATGTTGAACCGAAACACGCAAACCAGTTCACTGAGATCAGCAATGTGGGGAAAAAGCCCACATTGTTTCAAAAAGGTCATTGACCCGTTGACCTTTAATCTGAGGTTCTCATCAAAACAAAGAACAAAGGTCATGTTTTGAAACCACTGAGGCCCTCTCAAAAGCAGAGATTGTTACAGCACCTAGAGGTCTGGTGCAGAGCATGATTTCCTTTTCCTTTTTGGTTTCTTCAAGACCTAATGAAGAACAACATGGAAAATAACATTTGTCTTGGTGTTTTACCACTAAAAAAAAAAAAAGCAGCAGAATTCAGAAAACTCAATTTTGATTTTGAATCAAATTGGGCTTTCAGATACCTTTGATCAATCTGTGCATTCCTCCTTTAGGTTCTGCATCTAAGCTCTAAATCCAACATATGGCTCTCTATTTTTTTGTTTTTTTCCTCAGGTCCACCTGCAGACACAGCAGGAAGTGAAGAAGAGGATGATTGGGATGGCTGTGCACGTGGTGAAGAATGACGGGGTGCTGGCTCTCTACAATGGCCTCTCCGCCTCCCTGTGTCGACAGGTAGATTTTTTTTTTTTTTTAAGCTAAATTTTGTCAGAATCTGAAAAATGATGTGGATGATCATCAACTTCAGTGTTAAAGAGTTTGTTCCTTAATTCACATCTACATATGTATTTGTTGGATCAGTCTGAGTGTGGAAAAAAGCAAAATAGTAGAAAAATAGCTACATTAATGAGGCAAAAAAAAAGTTGCAGTTTTTTTCCCCAAACAAATCATGTGAGTAAAGCTGCTGCGTACAGATAATATAAATAAATGATGGTTAATTAGTTAATGTTAGCATATCATATTAAGTTTATTAACAAGAATACTAGTGTTGTTGTCTCTATTACATGCCTTGCTTGTTAGTTTATGTCAGGAATAAACCCAATCCTCTTTATTTTATTTTTTTTTCAGAAGTTGTGCTCATTGTTGCTTTCCACTGATTTAAGATAAATCTTTATTGTCACAATAGAAAGAGCAAAAGGTCAGGGAGGAGTCATTAAACCAGAGGCCAGCAGCAGGATGATGATGCAGGGTCTTCTCAGGTAAGGAGGGATTATAACTTGATGAGAAATAGAGAAGGAAAGGGAAAGTCCAGTGCAGCAATTTCAACTCTTTTTTTTTCTCCTAAGACCATGTTATGGCAAAAATATAGCTTAGAAAATATACAACTTTTTACTGTAACTTTATTGAAAAGTTGCCACAAAACCAGTAATTTTAGGCAGCAACAATCAGCGCTAAGAAGGGATCATTTATTTGTATGGTTCTGAACACACACAAGCACAAATCTCCAACAGTCACTGATAAAGTCAGCAATATAACAAACTGCTTTTAACAGCAAATTTTTGCTGGGACTTTCTTTTAGCGAGCTTAAACACACTGAAACTGAAACCAGTGTCAGAAACTGCAGATATACTTGGGTTTTCATTTCTAACCATCACTCAAGTGCACTGGGAATAAGTCGAACAAGGGGGGGTCATTCCCTCTTGTTCGGAGCAGCAATGGTTTGGACAAAAAAATGCCTTGCTGAAGTCAGAGAACAATGGGCAGTCTGCTTGAGGTGGGGGGGGGGGAGGGTGATGCCCTGAAATAGATGGGCTACAGCAGCAGAAAACCACACTGGGTGCCACTCCCTTCAGTTAAGAGCAAGGAAATGACTCTGCAGTTCACATGGACTCACCTAAATTGGACAGTGACAGATTGGAAAAAGTTTGCCTGGTTCAGTGAGCCTTGATTTGAGCTGGGATAATCAGATGGTGGAGTCAGAAAAAACCTGAAACCTTACATCTATCCTGTCTTTTTTTTAGGGTGCCTCTGGTTATGTTGTGCTGATGTTTCTTCTTTTCAGATTACCTACTCCCTCACCAGATTTGCCATCTATGAGACCGTCAGAGACATGATGGGTAACACTGGCAAGGGACCAATGCCTTTTTACCAGAAGGTCCTGCTGGGAGCATTTGGAGGTACACACACACACACACACACATTCGTTCCTTCATCTTTGACGCTGATCCAAATGTGCAGTTGCCACCTGGGAAGGAATGTTTACCAAGATGTTTTATCTGCCAACAGGATTCACTGGTGGGCTTGTTGGGACTCCATCAGACTTGGTGAATGTCAGGTAAAGCTACATGACAACCTTTCCTTTAAACAAAAACATTTGTGTGTATTTTGCTAATTAATTACGGTATTAGCTGGAAAGATAAATGAGATCTGAAATCTTTTTTTTTCTTCCCCTCCTAGAATGCAAAATGACATGAAGCTACCACCAGAACAGAGGAGAAAGTGAGTGTTGGGGTTGAACGATGCTCTGCATAGATTGGTATTCACGTAATTTATCACTGTATTTGTGCTTTGCTTGCAGCTATAAACATGCCGTTGATGGACTCTACAGAGTCTTTAGAGAAGGTAAATGACGAGCACGAAATCAAGTTTTCACTTTGCGTTTTGCATCATCTGGCATCGCAAACAAGGTCTGGTCTTTATTTCTTCATGCAGAGGGTGTAAGAAGGCTGTTCTCAGGAGCCTCCATGGCATCTGGCAGGGGGGCGCTGGTCACTGTGGGGCAGGCAAGTCGCATTAAAAGTCACGTTACGTTTTCACAAAATATTCTTTTAAGTGATTAACGATGGTTTCCTGCAGATAAACATTGATGCAGCAGAGAGAGAAAGGTGTAGACTTTCTTTAAATATCAAAAGCTTCTTTTTTTGTTTTGGATCAGATTAACTTATTTAGGCTTTTCTGCAAAAAATAAGATAAAAATTTGACCTAACAATCCTCCTAGAGGGCACAAAAAATATCTATATTATGAAACAATGGCTGCACTGGAGATTTCATCCTTTCATATAATAAGCTGGCAATAAAACAAGATGCATGGACATTTATATTTAAATGAGCCTCAAAGTGAAGGAGTGTTGAACAAACCTATTTTAAAATCAACGTTTCCCAGATTGTTCATATATTTTATTTCTGTTTGCAGTTGGCGTGTTATGACCAGGCCAAGCAGCTGGTGTTGGGAACAGGCGTGATGGGAGACAATATACTCACACACTTCCTTTCCAGCTTCATAGCTGTAAGAATTGAGTTCTTCCACTGGATCTTATGCAGTTTGCAGAGCTTCTTCTTAATCCCGTTTTTTTTTTTTTTTTTTTTTCTCTTGCAAACATTTCCTCTGCAGGGAGGCTGCGCTACGTTCTTGTGTCAGCCTCTGGATGTGCTCAAAACCAGGTTGATGAATTCAAAAGGAGAGTACACAGTAAGTGAATCACTCCTCTTTTATTTTGTTGACCGCTTGTTCAAGTTTCTGGTAAAAAGTAAAGGTAATTTTATTTATAGAGCACATTTTCAGCAACAAGGCAATGCAAAGTGCTTTACAGGAATTAAAAGGAAGTAAAAAAAAAATAACAAACCAAAGGAAAGAGCAGAAGAAGAAAAATAATCTAATGTTGATCTAACGTAAATAAACTAGATAAACTAGATACTCCTGTTCAGGGTTGGTAGATAAGTATAAGTAATCTGGTCTGATTCCTTCTCTGGAGTCTAAAACGTAGTTGCTAAGGTAGTTTTTCTGGATTCTAAGTTTGTTCCAATCCCTGTTCTGGGTTGCTAAATAAGTGTAAGTAAGTAAGTATCCTCTGGACTTTCTAAGTGCTCTACATTTGTAAAAGTAGTGAGTACTCCACACTCACTAAGTAATAATAAAAACTAAATGTTCCTGTTCTGGAGGAATTTTTCTGGATTCCAAGTTAAACTCACTTTAATAATATTTCTCCCCCCCATGTCTGCAGGGAGTAATGCACTGCTTACGGGAAACAGCCAGACTGGGTCCGCTGGCATTTTATAAGGTAAAAAAAAAAAAAAAAAGGAAAAATAGTCCTACACAATTTAGTCTCATTTATAGAAAGATAGAAAATCACTCAGACCTGGATGACAGTGGCAATATTTGCTGTAAATACATTGTGAATCTCATTTTAGATGTGTGTTTTAATAGCTATAAAGGTCAGAGTTGTGAAACGATGGCCGTTTCATTTTTTTCAACAGCTTTGCTATATAAGAAGGCTTAAAATTAGTCTTTTATTCTATTCATTGTGTCTTCATAAATCAGTCTTTTCATTGACATGGAGGCATTGAGCCTGTGAAACAGCTTCTCTGTGTGGTTTTGGTTGAGATAATTAGGTGGCCATTGATACCATGGTCATTACAGCAGGTATAGATAGTTTTAGGCAGTGTGAGCAGAAGCCAAATCCTGCCGGTGAATTAAATCAGTATCTCCATGACGCTTGACGTCAGGGGATAAAAGGAGTGTGACAGTTGTGGTCCACATCCTGGATTCTTGAAACACTGTCTCTAGCCACAGTCCAGACATTATTGGTCTTCTTCAAACTCCTTAAATGAATCCGTTCAAGGCTGTGGTTATATTTATGCAGCCTTTTCTATGACACTTTATCCTTCCACTCAACTTTCTGTTATGCAAATATGTTCCTTGTGGAGAAAGTTTGTGACTGTGTGCTGGACAACTACCAATGCCACTGATTTCCTAAAGTCTTTGAGGCTTTAACATGCCCATAACACAACATTTCTGTGTTAAAGATACTTTTTTTATTATTGATCTTGTGTAATATTATAATTCTGAGAGAAACTGAATTTTGGGTTTTATTAAGTATAACCAAAATTATCAAAATTACAAGAAAGACAGAACATTGTGTGTAATGAATCTAAATGCAATGAGTGAATTTTTGAACACATTCACTTGACCGAACTGTGTGTGTAAGTTATTGCTGGTTTTGCTGCTGTCATTTCACACTGAATGTTTACTCTGTTCTGTGTGCTGCAGTCAGTGTTGTTAGTTATTTCCACCATCAGATCAAAGTGTAGAAATTAAAAACCTTTGACTTTGTTGCAGGGTCTTATCCCAGCCGGGATCCGCTTGGTTCCCCATACAGTTCTCACCTTTGTTTTCCTGGAGCAACTCAAGAAATACTTCGGCATTCGAATCATCTCCTGATCCGCTCTTTGGCTCCATCACCTCCAATTATGTCCTCCTTCTCCATCCTGCTCTTCATTATTCACAAGAAAAGAAGGGAAGAGGGAACTTGAACAGTTCGTCATGGTGCTTTCCCTGTCCTTTTTTCTCTACCTCTATCCCACAAGTGGATTTACACAACTAGTATCGAAAACCAACAGTTCTGGTCATTCTTTTGGTCTTTTACATCAGAAATGGGGAAAAAAACAGATTCAGAGCTGCTGGATTGAGGTTAATAACATCAATAGAAAATTAGTCAAGTGTCAGAGATTACTGTTATTGTTTAATCATGATGTAGTTGTGGAAACCGAGTTCAGATCGTATGTGTTTAACATTACATGTTGGTTGCAGGCAAAATTTTAACTTCAGCTAATTCCAAATCACATGCTGTTTATTAATCTGACCTAAAACCTAATCTATTAGTTGTTTGTGATAATTTCAGAAATGACACAAAGTGAGGAATAACTGCAAGCTAGTTGTAAGGCTTAATTTACAGTTCTCTAAAGCAATTTTGATTTTATCGGCAGAGCACGGCATCATCCAAAAATTGTAAACAAACGCAGCATAGCTTTATCAGTACCCATCTGACCAATCTATAATGGATTTACAAAGCCATAAATCTAAGACGCCCGTTTATTTTCACTTGGCAATCAGTGAGCAAACAGCGGTGTTGATGAAATGAGTTCTTTTTGTTTCCACTTCATTAATATTTTTTACAAAATCAAAAAACTGACTGATTAAAATGTAATTAATTTCTTTCCGTTGCTTCCTTAATTCATTCCACTGTCACATTTCACATCGCATGTAAAAACGGAGAGGACCAAGTTTGTTTGGATCACTTTTTACACAGAGCGAGTTAAAAGAAAACTGAGGTTTTCTCCACACGTAGCTGGGTCTTTTTAGAAACAAATATCTTCACTACATTGTTTCAAAAAACTAATATTGTGCACACGGGATTGGTTTTAGAAAAGTTTTCAACCACATTAACTTGCACAAAGCTGCCCCTGGCCATTGTTTTTTAAACATGCCAAACCCATAGGGGGCAGTGTAGCACAAAGCTAAAACCTGTCTCAGCCATCTGATAGCTTCAAAACAACCATGACTTCCTGCTGGGAAGTAAACATGGCGCCAGGAAGTTGAAATAAGTTTAAACAGAGTATTAGGTTATAAAGTTAAGAAAACATAGGTCAATGTCAATTGGAAATAATGTCAAACCAATGTGGATTTATTGTCGCATCATTTGTCCACTTTGGTTGGTGTTCATAAATGTTTTTAGTGATATTACACTGAGGTTTCCAGTGGATGAAAGGCCAGAAGGCATATTTTTTCACCCTAGCCATCTGGCTATATGTGGACTACGCCTGAAATGCATAGACATCTGAGAATATATAAAAAGTATTCTGTCTCTAAGATCCTTACAGCATTCTATATCTACTCTAGGGATACTGTTTAAAAGGGCAGTATTGTGTAAAATCAACATTTTTCAGCATTACATTATGTTATAATAATATTCACTAGTCAAAGACATACCTGGAGTGCTGCCTTGATTCTTCCATGTATGATTGAGAAATCTTTGAATCTCCCACGGCAACCATTTCAGGGTGCAGAGCGCTTCTCTCGCAGAATGTTGCCTTTTACGCGCCGCTTCTCTCTGGAGCTGCAGATTCCAGTCGAGATTCTGCCTCACAGAGCCCCCCACCTCCTTGACTCTCAATCAGCTCCTTCAGACTAGCCAGCAGCAATTAGCAAACAAACTTGGTGGAACTACGCCACATCTACTGAGCTCATTATACAATCTACTTTTCAGGGCATTGCTCCAATGAACAATGTTGAAGGCTTAATAGAGGAACACTGCTGTGATGGCTTGCTAAAGGCAGAGCGTCAGAGCAGGAGCTTCTTAAAGAGATAAAGCCCAATTTCAATGTATTAGATTGCAAACTTTTATAAAAATCCGCTCTCTCATATATATATATATATATATATATATGAGAGGATTTTTATAAAGGTAACATGATTACTTGATTGTGCTATAAAATACATAATACTGGCCCTTTAAACAACAGCTCTTTTTCAGTCTGCAATATTGGATTTAAAACGCACTTTATTTAAAACTTGATATAACACTGACTGACCTGCTTTTAACAAAGAAATGACATTTAAGATTCAAAATATTCAAACTGAAAATGTGGATGACTCCAGCTGCAAATATTTTTCTGTTTCTGTCACTCATATGATGCAAGATGTAAAGAATATCTTCCCTCTGTAGCTGTGCCTGCTCAAGTCTTGCTGCCTTATAGTATCTGTCCTGTAGGGGGCAGTGTTGTGACATGTGAATTGTCCTGTTTTATGTACCCGAGAGGTTTTCTATCTTCATCTCAGGATGAAACCTGTGTCATCTACTGTATTTACATTCACTGAAGTGAAACTGTTGGGACAGTTATGGGTCAGTAAGTTTTAATATTGTAGATCTTTCACTTATAAATTTGAGAATTAAAGGACTAATTGAAACTGTTTTCAGATTTTTGCTGTAGTCTTTTTGGGATTTTATTTGAGTGTTTCTAAATTAAACCAGTTTTTCTTTATCTAAATAAATCTAATAAGTTAATAAGTCAGCTGCTGACCCTTTAGGGTGGTAAGTGATTCATTTTAAGAATTTTAAGCTTATCACCGCTACAAGGTCGCACAGCACAGCTGGCTGCGGTTGTGAATCAGCCTTCACCTTCAGGGTTCTGGTCTCAGCAGAGCAAGGTTGCGATTTAATGTCCACACATCTACCGTCTTGATCTCAGGTCTTACTTCCTGGACTCGTAGCCTCTCAGTGGGCATGATGCAGTTAATTGGTGACATTCATGAGCAATGATTAATGGAAGCTGGGGGCAATTTTGCTCTTTAGCCAAGACCCACCCCATCTGTTATGATTGTAATGCATCATATTAGTGACTGTGACCTTTCACCTCCATCATCATCTGTCACCTCTGTGACTAAATTTGTGCTAAATGTGGTATTGGTGGAGGAACAACTTACCGTTACAGGAAAACTGTTTATACTCAGTCGTCTGCGGCCATGCTAACTAGCTTTAGTTAGCATGGCCTAACTAAAGCTAGGCCAGGCTAACTTGCTCTCTGATGTAGTGTAGCAGCGCATATACAAGCTTGATTTTTTTTCCCACACACTATCTGAATTATTTTGTCGCAAGATAGTGACAGTTCTAAAAAAAAAAAAAAAAAAGTTACATATTACAACTTTAATGTTTCCCAGAAATTACGTCAGGTATGTTCATAAATGTTTGCAGATTTACTTATTTACATAAATTTCAACATTGCAGTTGTTGCTGAAATAATTTCTTTCTAAATTGATACTTTTTACATTTTGTTATATTTAAATGTATGTCTGCCTCTTTTCCAATTAGAGATACATTTTGGTTTGATTAAAAAAATCATTTCCAATCCAAATCTGCTGGTGGTGAGAAAAATTTAAGGCTGAACTTTTATTTCTTGACTTTATAAATATCAATACTCATCTGCAATAATTGAAAAACATGGTTCTCTTGTATTTCCAAATTTTGAAGAGTGGGAAAGAGTTTTTTTGTACTGATTAGTTATTAAAAATTCTTAGATACAGATTGACTTAAAAATGTAAAAAAATATTAAAAGTGGCTTATTAGTTTTATGTAAAAAAAACAAAAAAAAGTTTACTTTTTTTTTCTTAAAAAGAGTATATGAAGAACTTAGTGAAAGTGTTTGCAGTAGAGCACCAGTGAAAGACTCTGCTACCTCAGTAAAGATGATTTTTTTTTTTTTTATCCATCTTTACCTGTGGTAGTAATAAAGGTGGATGTATTATTTCGTTCTCCTTTATATGCTTCCTTAACTTTTACTTTTCTGGCAACTGACATGCAGTTTAACATTTCAATATTTTTCTCATTTCTATTGATTATCTTCTAAGCTATGGATCTAATACAACAATAAACGTAATACAAAACTCCAAACTCAATCACAAACTCAGACACCACGTTTCGTCCAACAGATGTCGTTTACAGATAAATGCATTTCATTCAAAGCCTGAAGGAAAGCTCGGAAATACAATATTTCATCACGTCACAAATACATTTGCTTATTGAGAGAAGTGGATTAAAAGGGCATATTATTGTAGCTGATCTATATGTTATATCACTTTAACATAAAATCAAAAATTTAATATTGCTACGACTTTTGCTGATGTCTGTTCTTATGAATCTCCTTAGCATGTCATCCATCACCTTGCAAAGAGGAAAAATCTCAGGGAGAAAACTTGAGCAGTGGGTGGATTTCAGAATAAATGTTGTTGCCCATAGGAAAACATCAAAACGCTGGATTGAGCCTCAACTCAGGATGTGAGTCAAATATGAAACTGAAACCTGGTGAGGACATTTAGAAAGATAATGTTGTAAAGGAAGCTATTTTTGCACGTTCATGGTTTTCTGCAGCTGTGCGGCTCACCATCAATACAGGACATAAAATTCTATGAAATCTTACTTTGTTGCTTTGGTACAGAAAATACCAGGAACGAAAACCAAAATTAAATTTTATGGAAACCTCTTGAGTAATATCTCTGAAGGTTTTGCTGTAGGAAAAGTTAATTGCTTCTTGATATATGCATTCTAAATGAATTTACGAGACAAAATGTTTATTAATCAGCTGAACATCCCCCCTGCGTTCTGTACGTTTGTTTCTTTCATGACGAGTCCCACAGATTTATGAATTTGACATGCCACCCTGGTTCACAAATCATTTTCACATGTCTTTTCAGGCACACCATTCGTGTCTGTAGGCAAACAATCTGTGCTGTAAATCATTTCAAAATATGTTTCCTGTAATATGTAGTCTGCCTTTCACTGACCTGCACATCTGAGAAACACTGGCACTATTTGTTCCTCTTACTGGTGGGGAAGCTCTGCTAATGGTTGCTATTGATCTTTTGCTAAAAAAAAACAAACAAAAAAAAAAAAAAAAACTGATTACAGCCCTATGATTTTTGAAGTAGTGGGTAAAAAAGACGTTGCTGTTCTATGTTCCCGGATGCAGCTAGCTGTGCTGCAGAAAAACCAGTAAAGATATGTTGGACTCTATTTCCTTGCTTCGGAAAAAGTGCAATATATTTTGCTCCTGATTTATGTTTTTCCAGGAAATGTTCAGTGGTCGGGCTACTGTGCTCACATCAGTCCACTGTTTGACATGTCGATGTGCCAACACACACTCCAACAGAGCTACAATAAAACAAAGTTTTTGCTGATATTTAGTATGCTAGAAAAGAAGACTTATTTTATTTTAGATGTGGAAATACGTAGTCAGGAGTAACTCTACAGAGATGCAAGAAAGCAGGAACTATTGCAGAAAGAGCAAAACATGAAGAAGAAAAAATCAAATACTAAAAGTAGGAATGTCTGGGGAGATGAAGGATAATTTGTTTCAGAAAATGTGCTGTGGCAAAACCCAGTTATCTAAAATATCCATAATAAAAATTATTACCTGGGTTTATTTGCATGAGCTAAACAATCCAAGCCACTGGCGCTCAGTGGCAACACTGTGAACCTTTCTAAGCTACAACTTCCATTTTCACTTACAAAGAATGATGGGAGCAAAAAAAAAAAGATCATATTTTTACTTGTTTAAGCTGGGAATTATCCGATTGCTTATTGGAAAATCCACTGAGTAAAGAGAGTAGCTTTAAAATTCTTTGGCAAATAGGTCATTGTGAAGGCTACGTCCTTTTTGTTTGGTTTAACGCTGCAGAAAATAACTTTTTTTTTTTTTTTTACACATTTAATGAAATTGTTACTATGTCCTGACAGTACGATACCCCCACACCCCCAAAACAATAAAGAAGAATAATAATAAAAAAGATTCTCATTTTATTGTGCCAGGACATAGTAAGAATTTTAACAAATATACAAAAACATATTTTTAATAAAAGTTGCCTACTTCATTAGAAGTCTTGTCAGAAATATTTCTTGCATTACTTTACTTTAATTTCACAATCACACACTACTTTGGGATGGTCTGTTAAAACACAGTGTAATACACTGAGGTTTGTAGTTGTTGGATAGCAAAACGTAAACAACTTCAGGCGGTTTGAATACATTTGTAAAACATATTCAAGGCTCTGCAGACAGATGAACCAGCTCATTCTTTGCTGTTTGCAGTAACCTAGCAGCCTATGAAATTATTAGCTTATCTGCTTTCAATGTCTGAATCTGTTTTTTGAAGATAATCTTTATCTCATAATGGGTTACTTGCTCTGCTAGAATATTGACAAACAAAAACGATGAATGGAGGTCACAGCGCCTACAATGGCTGTTGGAAAATGTCAAAACATTCATTGTGGCAATGTCGCTGTAAAATTTTACGTCAGAGCGACTGTGCAAAGAATCCCTATTAGTCATTTTCCAATTAGAAAAATGCCTTTAACGCAATAAAACCAACATAATGAATGTCTTAGAAGCAGGACGTCTTTATTCTGCTCGACAACCTTGAGAGTAAAACAGCGAATGTTAAATAGGGACAAAGAGGATTTTTTTGGTTTGTTAAAGAAAATGTAATAATTTTAATCACTGTGGCTTTATGTACACAGTATTTTCATGAATAAAACTACTTTTTTTTTTTGGTTTTATTTTTGCACAACCCATGCAACCATTTTCTCTATCAGTCTTATGAAAAGAACTGTAGCAGCCTGGGAAAGAGCTTGTTTTAGTTCATGAAATTTTCCTAATGCCCTTTTTGGGCTTAGATTTTATTTCTTTTATATAACAAACGTCTTACTCCTCAACCTTGACAGCTGCATTTTTAATCTAATTTTTAAGTCTTCCGTGTTTTTTTTTTTTTTTGTTTTTCCCTGACAAAAAACTACACAAAGATTTAAGCAAGCGAAGTTGATTGATTGACGCCTCCACCTCCATCTGGAAAGCGAGTCTCCCTCGTCTCACCACGTGAATTCTTTAGAAATTGATCTTTGAATCAGTTTCCCAGGAAACATGTTTTTTTTTTTTTTTTCAAAAAAGAATTTTAATTGCGGAAAGGACAAAACATTTGACTTTTCTTGGAATCTGACTGAGAAAATTGGGATTCGAAGCCATTGCTATAGTGACTAGAATGTGACAACACTGAAAAGATATCACAATTACAAAAGATGTTTTAATGTTGCAAAAAAAAAAGCAAAATAATACATCTTCAGTGTAAACATTTCACATATTGTTGGCTTAAATTAACATAAAAAAATATGATTTTCTTAGATCCTTTTAATGGAAGTAAATATGTGTGGGAATAACTGAATTGATAAAAAAAAAAAAAGCTATCATAGGGGTTTCTACAAATGCAGCCGGTCCCACACACATTCACTCATTGGCTTTTTCTTTTCTTGACATTCTCCATTATACATACCCACCCCCACACACACAAGAGCACAATATCTCATCATCTTGCCTAAGGACACCTCGACATGTGGACTGAAAACACGACTGTTCTGCTTTGTAGTTCCACAGAAACCCACATTCCTACACGCAGCAGCAGCAGAACAAAATATTGGAAATTACTTTTCATTTTTATGTTAACCCAGAACTGATGGTTCATATCGTTCACAAATCCAGTTTATCCATGTTTTAAAGGGCTAAACCATGAAGTCAGTTTAAAATATATTCTTTTTTTTTTCTTTTTGCAGTTTTGCTGCGCTGGAAACAGGCGAGTCAATAAACAAAGGTTATTAGTCATCCCTCTGGGCTCTGGCAGTAACATGCCTTCTGGTAGATTCAGCTACAAGCTGACAGCTTTAAGCAGGAGCGTTCCCACCTGGCAGTAGAACCCGAGACACATCCTGTGGTGGAATAATGTTTTCTCTGCCCAAATAATCGCAAACCACGCCACAGAAGCACCCATTGAATAGCTGAACAACAGCAGTAATCTCTCAAACTTTTATGAAATCACAAATTTGTTACTGTATATCAGTCAGACACTGGTGAAGATAAAGTCACACACTGTGGAGTTCCTCATAACAATCTTTATGAATTTGGTTGTGCAGCTTACAGATTAAATATTTGACTTTATTTAGCTTCAATTTTAAACCCTCAAACCCACCATGTTTTTTTGACTGAATACTGCTTGCATGAAGAGTGTTTTCAAAGTGATGCGTGAAGGCCAACACACAACAGAGAAACAAATGTCGCCACGGATCCTTGAATTAATCTGGTAGAAATATTCCCAACAAACCAGGATGTGTTCTGTTTTTTTTTTTTTTTTGCAATATATCAATCTATTAAAAGATTGATTTGATAAATTAATGCTGTCCATGGATCAATACACCAGACGATACTGATGTTACGGGGGAGTGCCTACAGGTTTTGATGGGCCTCACTGATTGTCCAAGCCTGACACATAAAACCCAAAATCATAGCAGAATTTCTGGATTTTTATCAAGTCTTCACCTTGAACTGAAGTTTGTGTTTGTTTGGGCCTTGGAGGCAGTGATGGATATCCAAAAGTGAAGAACTATGAAAGATATAAAATGAATAATGAACAAATAGTTACAACTTGCCAAAGTTTGCTACGCGGACAATCTCTCTTCTACATACTGAAATATAAAGTGCTATTTTAAGCTATCATTTTGGATTACCAAAAGGATTTCCGTTTTCTGACTGCCTGAAACATGAATGTTTTGACATTTTCATTACTTACTTAAAAGTCAGAAGTTTACATACTCTTAACTTTGCCTTACTTTTAAACAATCTGTGTTAGGGATGATCGCACAATCAAATAAAATTATGGCTTTTTCTATCCCTTTTGTGTTTTGAGCTACATGTTTGTGTTGATTTATTTTTAATCACATTTTCAGTATTCCCGTTGTTATTGTGCCTACTTGTATTGCTTTAATTGCTCTGTCACTAGCCAATTATCCTCAGCTCCTAAGACTTTCTCCCCTCATAACTTTTATTGATTCTGTTGATTGGACTCACTTGTTCCTGGTCTCCACCAATCACCTTTCCGTTTTAATTACTCCTTTTCACATCCTCCCTACTGGTCCCTTTGTTGTTTGCTGCACGGATAAGTCAGCTCTCTGCTTTTCCACTTGGTTTCACTTTGAGAAGACTTCGAAATGATTTACCACTAAAATGTTGGGGGAGGGGGGAGTTTGCTAGAATCCTTTGTGTGTTGCAGACTCATACCTGTGTATCTTAATCTTCTTTGCTAAATATCAAGAGTCTCAATATAAATATTAATTTTATAGCTGCGGACAAAACGAAGAACAAAAACGTAAGCCATCTGGAGCAATAAACACCATGATTGCCTCACTCTTTCAGCAGTCAGGCAGTACTTACTAAATCCTGAAATGCGTGAATGTTACACATGAGATTGTTAAGAGTAAAGGAGTGGTAGGACCAGAAAAATTACTTAGCAGAAATAACCACAGTTGGGACTGGAGGATCTTTTTACTTCATTTCTCAATGCATGACAGTGCATCTGAATGCAGGCTAGAAACTTTGTGCGGGAAAACATTCTCCCCATGTTTGCAGCTGAATGTGGTGCAAACATGGGGTCAGATGCAGAATGCTGGCATTTGTTGATCGTGCTCAACAAGCGAGATGTGTAGATACTAAAGCAATAATGAACAGTCTCTCCTAACTAGGGATTTTTAGGAAGTACATTATTTTGTGCTCTCTGACCGCTGATGAAGCTCCTGCTTACCCAGAGTCTTAATGCTCTGTACTTTGTCCCCATCAAAACCACTGACAAGCGCTTTGAGACAAGAGTTATCCGTTTGGCATCAGAACATGTGCCTGCATAGTAGTTAGTGTGATGGAGGTTTGGGAGAGTGGGTGGGGATGGTTTGAAGTGATGGAGAGAAGACAAAAAAAAAAACTGCAAATGTATTTCATTGTGGGTGGATTTAATAGTTTATTTGTGGGCATTTAGTTGCTTAAAAGGCTGTTTGGAAAACGTTGCTGTCAAATGGTTACGAACTTGAGCTGACGGTGAAATGGTCTGTGTCGGTACACCCATAACATCCTGATGGTGTTTCTGACTCTCTCCTTCACTGCACATTATTGTTTTCTCCACAATACCTGCCAACAGTGCAGGACTGTTTATTTAATGACAGAGTAACGAGAGATGTGTTGGGAGAACTTTGGACTCGGATGTTACTTGAAAAAGTTGTTTTGCGGAACAAGAAGATGTCAGAAGTTGTTTGGATGGATGGTTTGAATAAGCATTCTTGGTAAAGATGTCAGCATCTCAAACCACTTTATCCTGACGGTCCCCATGGGAACAGAGGACATGTCCAAAAGCTACTAAGCCCCTTCTTCAGTGGTGTGGTTTTAAACGGTTCTTACTCAACCTTGGCCACTACAGTCACCAGTTATGCAACAAGCAATAAACGTTACATTTTGTCAAATACCATCATCAAAATCAACAAGCGAATATACATAAAATATGTTGAAAAATGTTTCACTTCAACTGAATGCTGCTTCTCCATCTCTGGCTGCGGTTCTGGGGATGCAGAGTAGGCTAGAACCAGAAGACCTGAATGGTCTGAAGCATTGATACAACAGAGCTTTAATGATATTTTGTGACAGGTCATTCACTGACAAAAGTATTTTAAAGTCAGAAAGGTATCACAGAAACTGTGCGGATCTTCCCTGTTTTTGGAACCACCACAAGATTGGTGCCAACATTTTCTAGCTGCGTTTGGGGCACAAGCGATTTGATTGGCAGCAGACTGCATTCTTTTTGATTGGCCAGTGGATTTACGTCAACATCCCAACCCCTATTTTCAATGCGCGGCGAGACTGACGAGCTGAAATTGACAATTCCATGGTCAAAACCTTGAGGTCTAAACCTTTTTCTTGAGACTGGAGACAGTGGATAAGGCAACCTGTAAAACAAATGTACCCAGAGATTTCGGAGAAACTCGCCAAAATGACATCATCAGAGTGTCGACCACAACTCCTACGCCCGCCCACATTCCCACTTTCCTGCCCACGTTTTCCCTTGTGAGGAACACGCTGCCAATGGAGACGCACCCAAATTGGCTAGAACTGAACCAGACATCAACCAGCCAGAGTGACACTTGACAATGGACAATAGGGACTTTGTTGTCCTCCTGCATTAGAAATAAATGATGCACAGTGTAAGGTTGACCAGCACCATTGGTTTATGAGCGGTTACTCTTAACCTATGCAGCTGCAAAACCGACTTAAAACATGAAACCTGTTTTAGTTTTCCACTAAAGACTCCTTTAAATGCAGGAATTTGATTCGTAGGAAATCCAAAGCATGTGATATTTGTTCTCTCTTCAGCTCTGTTGCTCCACAGGATCAATAGCGCTTTAGACTTAGCCCGCTCCAGTCAACAAGGCAGACCCACAGAGGTGGATATTATTTACAATAACAAGCATGCCAGTTTAATTTCTTCCTCAGTCTATGCGATGCTGCCCCATCAGGGTCAGACTCATCACTCCTACCTTTGCAAAGACAGCATGAACATAATGACTGCAGACGGGCCTTTTAGTGGACTCTTTTCCAAAAGCTACATTTACAACACGTAAATCTTTAAATCACACCTGTCTTCGGTGAAGAAAATAAATTATTTTTTTGTCATTAATACATTTGATAGTATAAAAAGCTGACTAACAATTCAAAGTCATTTTTTAGAGGCCGATTGTGTGCACTTATTATCAGCTCCACTGAACACTTGAACATCAGAGCCATTATTCACTGCATATGTGTGCATTATTTTCGAGCAGCTATTCATTAGCAAACACCAAGCAGAGGCTGTGAAAGGTTTATTAGCTTTGAACAGAGTGTTTCGTGCATTTATACAAATTCGTTCCATTTCTAACTAGCAGAAAGAGGAAATAATAGCAAAATATTAACCACTGATAACTGTGGGGTCAGAAACACTAAACTTTAAACCCACATTAATTTGTTGCACCTTTAGGAACTCACAGTTAAGGACTACCTTGGACCACAACATATGGAGGAAAATCTGCTATTTAACCCTGAGAGCAACTACTTGGCCACAGTGGAAAGAAAACGTCTAACAAGAAGAATTCTCCAGCAGATGTGTTGTTGTTGTTGACTTTGCCCTGAAAAATCTGCTTTTAAGGTCTAAAATGTGTGACTGGTTAATGAGGCTCTTTTATTTTTTGGTCAACATAAACAACTGATCCAGTCTCAAGATTTCTCCCAGCATTGTCTGAAAAACACTGATCTGGATACTATTTTAAATACTACAAAATACAGTAAATCTGTAGATATCCTGCAGGAGTTTGTGCAATGCGATTAACAATTTATCACATGTGATGTTTTTTATTCGCTCTTTGATATTTTGTTTCCATGTGCTTTTGGGACTCATTAAGTGATTGTTTGCGATGAGTCCTGAAGGACACTTGACGATATAAAAAAAAACTCACTGAAAGTATTTTCACATATTCATAAATAAATGCATTACCCCACAGAGAGACATGGCATAAAAAAGGATAACTGGCTGAGGTATGTGCAAAGCAAGGAACAAAAACACATCAGTCTTAGTCATACTGTTATGTGCATCTGTTGTTGCCATCAGCTCAATGTATTTATATATAAAATTTATTGCCCACATTTGTGCTTCTAAACTAAAAACCTCTTTGTCTAATATGCTCCAATAAGCCTGTTTGGCTATTCAAAACAGAAATGTTTTGTTCTGAAGTTTGTTGGAAATTCCAATGAATGCAAAAAAATTATGAAGTCAAGGTAAAGAAAATAAATTAATTCAGAAATTTATTGGAAAACACAATTCAATAAAGTCAAGGTGTAAATTCACAACGCCCAGGTCCTCTGCAAGGGTCCAAGCACCAAAATTTTAATTCATTCACGTCAAATAAAAACTTTCTAATCGCAGCCTTTTCTTTGTGTGAGTCTCTACAGGTTGAACTACCAACAGAGGGAATGTGATTTTATACAAGAAATGTACTTAAATGCAGCAAAGGCTGGAGTTGGTTTGATTAAATGCACTAGCACGTTTTCTCTGTATTTTTCATGAGAAATGATTAGAAAGCAATACAAAAAAAACTCAGGTTTTAACTGGGGAACAGACATGCGCATTTTGCATGATTGTTTAAATCCTTATAGAGCATCACGTACTGCTAGTTATGGATCAGCCTGACGCATAGGAAAAGCAGAAGTGGAAAATGTTTTCTTCGGCACTTCCATAAAGAACACCGTAACAATTTTATCTGCTATTTGTGAAAATTGACAGAAGCTATGTGTAAGTACATAGATATATTCTATATTGCCAAATGCACTGGGTCTCATACCTAAACAACTCTTTAACAAGATCCCATTTTAGTATGGCGTTGGGCCATGACATGCAACTGCTACACTTTCAACTCAACCATTCAGACACTGAGGTTGGACAAGGAGACCTAACTCATAGTGTTCACTGTAATTTATTTACATTTGTCTGCTGGACTGACAAAAAGACATGATTTGTCACCCCAGAAAGAGAAAAAAAGTGTCTTCCAATACGCTAGAATTCAGATAGGGTGTCTTTTGCGCCACTTTGACACATAATGTCAGAAAAACCAAAATGTAATGATTTGGAGGAGTGATGCAATACCGCTGACTATATAGAGCATGTTCCAAGGTACTTGATGCCATATGATTCCATTTTATCTTGTTAGATTTTGTAGGTTTAAAGAGTTTATATCGATTTTATTTGTTTTATTCTTTCACTGCGCTGAATGTAAATGTGACATGCAATAAAAGAAGGAGCTCCAAATATAAATATTTGACCTCCACAGTGGTTTAAATTATCCAGGGGCTCAAGTTGTAATGATGTGAATGTGGAGGGGATTTACTGCAATGGGTTGGTTACCCTTGTCGCCTCAAGAGGAAAGTGAATTTGAAAACGACGTGAATGATTTGCTGTGGCTTCAGTCGCCATATCTTAATCAAACTGTATGTAACACAATAGAGAAGGGTATTATATATTTTAGATGAATGGGCCAATAGGTTCGGCTATAGGAGCACAGTGGGGTGTTTAAACGACACATAAAGGCAGTTGGATGAATTTAAAGAACAACTGGCTTTAGTGACATAAACCATAAAATTGACAAAGAGTTCTACAAGACACACAATTAAGAAAATAAAACTACATACAATAAAATACAAGAAATGACAATAATACTTGGCCAAGTGCTAATTCTGAGTTTTAAATCTTTTGGGTGCACCCTGGTAATCTGAATCCTAAATCGTAATAGACAACAGATTAATCAATTTCAGTTCCAATTCAGGTTTGACTCAACACCGTTCACATGAGGACAACGTCCTACACAGCAGTTTGTTACAATGTCCCAAATAAAAACTTGTCCATAAGGTAATGTCCAAGATTCCAGGATGAAACAATAAGCAAAAAATGTCAGTCGGTGGTCTCACGCATAACCAACTGTGTGTGAAGATGTGAGTGATGCAGGCCTACCACACTGCAGGGAGCAGCAGGACTCCAAATGGAAAAGAATGAATCCAGTTCTTTCTACGTCCAGGTGGGAAGGCTCAGTCAAAGTCACAGGAGGAATCCACCTCAAGAAAAAAACCTGACCTGTCAACAGACAGGACCAGCAGAAATATATACTTTTTATTAAGCTGTTCTAGCTTTAATCCTTAAGTCATGTTTCTGTAGACATCATATCTGACATCAACTGGTTATTAAATTGCTCAAGTTTGCAATAAAACAATTATCTTTTACCTCAATGCAGTACTTCACAGCATTATCAATTACTTTTTTGTAAATTGCAAAAGCATTTTTTCAAACACAATGTTAAACATTAAATTTTTACCCAAAAGCGGTAAAAGTTGACATTTGAATAATTAAATAGTTTAAATAAAGGCCATTATTCAACAAAAATGTGATAAACAGGACAACAACTGAAATGAAAGACACATAATATGCTAACCGATCTCAATGCGACAACAATATGGTGGCTCTCAGTCCGGACACGTCGGGCGCTAGATAATGTAACCAGGCATATTTTTCATGCTTTAACCTCAATAATATGAACTTTAATCGTGAATAAAGTAAGAATATACTATATTTTAGGCTTTTCTCTTCAGCTGAACGGAGAACGAGATGAACTTCCAGGAAACCAATAGCTAATAATAGCTAACGAGGCTAACGAGGTAGCTCTAACAGTGCTCGGCAGAAAAACTGAAGTTTACTCACTTCAACAACTTCCAG